>JAHMML010000002.1:6218960-6396460 GCA_020341155.1 Eciton burchellii
CTCTCTCTCTCTCTCTCTCTCTCTCTCTCTCTCTGACACGACCGTGCCTTTCCCGCGCGCGCGCACGGGCGCTTTTTGTTGTACATAAATTGTATTCGCCACGCGATCACCGATCCTTCTTTTGTAGCGGCGTGCGCGGTTCCCGGCGAGTGTAACTGCAACCGAGAGGCTTTTTCTGTGCGTTTTCAGGACGCCGACAGAGACCCGATCGAGAACAAAACGGATAGTCTTCGTGAATTAAAAAGTTTACACGGAAGGTTCCGGCTCGAGCGAGTTATCGATTTGGCCGCGCGAAATCTTATATTCCACATTTGTTGGGCGCGCCATCCGATACGATGCGTATCTCCCATGTATTTTCTGTTTATTTCGCTAAGAGCTCCAACGATGATCGGGCAACATCAATCGAGATTCCTGAGAGCGCCGCGCCGCTGATCCTGAATTTACGATAAAGTCCGATAATAATTTCTGACTTTCCACGTACGCGCGTACGCTAATATTCCAGAAATATTGCTACGAGATGATCTGAGCGATGCTCAGGAATTTTAGGAGACGAAGACGGAGTCTTCATCATCGTGTGTCCCTTTCCTTTCGCGGTTTCGCAGAGCATCAACAAGCCAGAACGGGACGCTCGACTTCATTCAAGTCCTGGGTCATCGAGACGCGATGAATGACCCCGATCGCGGGTACCTCGTGCGGAATGCACCATGAAAATGTCGCAACGAAAATTTCGTTTGTCCCCGACAGCCGAATCAGCGCTTTCAAGCAGCTACTCGGCCGTCAAATCGGACGATAAATTTAAAAGCGATATCGGGGCATATCGCATATGTGTATATCGGTAATATTGCCGCGCGTATTTACGCTGCAGCGAAAACTGCACGCTTTTTATCGAAGCTATGAACCCGCTGGTTACACGGCCGATCCCTTTTAACGCACAAACGTACCCCGAGGAGTCGCCGGCCGCACTGAAATTCGACGCGTTTGCGTTGCCGCGGAATACCGTAACCCGACACAAGCCCCACACACGCATCGACACCCTCCGACGTGCAACGCGACACACGGTCCTCGCGGGGAGATGGATGGAAAAAAGAGATTAAAGGCTAACCGGTAATCCCGGTTACTTTCCGGAGCTGGCTGGACGAAAATCTCGCGCACGCGCGCGCTCGTTCCGAAATCCGCGAACTTTCCGCGCAACCCCGCGGCGATATCCGATTGTTACAAGGACGGCGGACCGCCTCATGAATTTTACATCGGGGCGACGAAGTATTATCAAATTCTAATAGACAATTGGTGTTCTCCCGGAACGAAGGCTAACAGGATTGCGACACTGTCACCGCTCCGAAAGGGGGTGCCCCGAGAAGGGGCCACAAAGGTCACGAGACGTGTCGCGTGCGGGAACGCGTAGACGCGAACAGAACGAGATCGTCTCTCTGAAGGCTCCAAGGATAGGGCGAGCTCTTCCCTCCGACTCGCTGCGACCTTAAGCGGGTGGCGTGTACCCGCTTCGATAATCGATGTAGCGTGCACCTGAGTCCCGATGCCTGCAATCCAGTCGACCCGAGAGAAATTTCTATTTCGAGGCATCGTCGCAGCGAGACCGCCGTTGGCCGCGCTTCGTGCATTGTATTCGGTAACCATAACCGCGGGCACGATGAAATTCTGATCGAGGCACGGCGAACTATTTCGCGAAAACTTTTTCAAGGACTGCGCGCTGTTTCGACGACCGCGCGCCATTGAGAGAGTAAAAATCCGCGCCGGGGGTTTCGTTGCAAAAATACGCGCACGTGTTGCATAGAAGCTTCATACATCGAGAGGTAAATCCGAGTGAAGATCGGAGTGAAGATGTTTGATCTAGATGTTGCGATAAGTACGGCAGCCTTGAGCTCTGTGGAGACTTTATTTATCCGACAGGTTTGATCCCGATCTAAGATTAGATTTTTCTTATACATCTCGCCGCGTTCGCGCGATCTTGATAAACCATCTCGCCGCTTTCAGAGCACGTGGGCGGAGATGAGCGACTCGGCCGTGCCGCAATCTCTCCGTAATCCGTTGCCCGCGAATTAATCAATTAAATTATCCAGCAGCTGATGCTGCTCGCCGATACGCAATGTTTTCCCAGCAACTTCTTAACGCGAGATATTTTGCACCGAGTCAGCTCGCGATATAAATTACGAAGCGCCTGAGATAGCGGGCAAGCTGTATGCAGCGAGTAACCAAGCTAGACGCGAAAGATATCCTTCGTAACTTTTCCTTCTTGCCGCCGCGTGATTCGGAGACCTCCGACCTTGCTCGTTGCCCTTTCAGATTTCTGAAATTTCTCGCCGAGCGAGCGGCACGATTGTCTCAATCGGAATAACTCGAAGGATCAGCGTTGTGCGCTCAGCATTGCAATCGTTGAGTTAAGAGAGTTCTCGTCTGGCATTCTGCTAAATTCGCAAACGGCACGCTCGTCAACACGGGTCTCGAATTCATTCCCGTCTCTCTCGCGCTTGCAACGGGAATAACGAGAGTCTTTGAGATCCTTTCGCCTCGATGTCCGGAAGCAGAATGACGTTCCGACTCAAGCGGCGATATCGATACTGCTATCAGTGCAACAAGATTCCTCTCCTGTGATCTGTTGAAAAAAGGAGAGAGAAACAACGTTCCTTTTACGTTTCTTTGTGTTTTTTCGCGAGCCACATTTCTCTGGCTCGTTATGAGACGAGCTGTTGCTGTCGGATTAATCGAATCTGTGCCCGCCCGATAACGAAATTGTCGCGAGTCGCGGTGGATTACGTTGATATGATGTAATAACGCGTTATCCCTCGGCCACCTTCCGCTCTCGTCCCGGGAGACGCGTTAGACGTTGGCTTTTTATTCGCTTTAATAATACGCGATTCAAACGCGCCTCGTCTCGTCGTCCACTCGCGAGAGCGACCGCTGCGATCGATCGCTTTGAGCTCGGGGAAAAACGAGCCGCGCGGGACGATTACTTGAGGCATGCCTGTTGCGGAAGCGAAGCGCCGGTAACTGCCTCGAAACACGAGAGAAAACCGAAGGGAACTCGACAATAACCGCGTGTGGAAAATCGGCAACAGGCGACGCAGCGTTATCAGATCACCGATAAAAGCGCCGGACAATGCGTATGATTTGCATTCGAGACAAATGACGAGTGCAAGCCATCATCACCAACGTCAAGATAATTTCAGATAATAAAGCCCGATGACGATTCAATTCAGTCGAGTAATGTCGGGCATGAAATTCCAGGCAAACGCGGATTAAACCCCGAATCAGATCCCGGGAAAAGTGAAACGCGAAACGCGACAGCGAGTGCGATCTCCGGAGCTACACGAGCTCTTGAATCCTGCATGCGCCGTCTTCTCGTTAATTCATCGGCAAATGTTGCAGGGACAACCAACCAGGGAGATTCTTGATCTTCATTAAACGATTTCCAAAGTGCCGTGGAATCGCGGATTCGGATCCGCGGATGCTCGCCGAGCTCGCGGATACGCAACTTTGCCGAATCATTCGCCGAATCATTCGCGACTTACAAATCGGTCGAGCAAACGTTCGGTGAGATGAGTGAGTGGTCAGAGGTCCGGCAAGTGTTCGGATAGGGTTCAGGGTTTCGAGGAACCAGATACCGGTGGTATTCTTGGCACGCTCTCGCGAAAGCAGAGCCCGCGGACGAACGTGCGCGATGGCGTCGAACGAGCGCGCTGCCGCTCGCGTACAGGTGCGCGAGCCTGCTTTTAGCGGGAAACGTATGGCCCGCTCGTACATTCTCGCGCATATTGAGGCGAGTACATTTTAGCCAGCGAAGGCGGCGCCGCACGAAGAAAGGAAGGGCGAGACGAGAAACGGATAGCGCGGGCTACCCATTGCTGGAAGCCTTCCAAGCGGCAGTACGAAAAAGGGGAACGGTTCGCAAAGTCGGCAGAAATATGGCAACCGTATAGCCCCGGTCCCGTACATCAAATATTACTGCGCGACCGTCCCCTGTCGCGTGCATCCCCTTGCGACGTGGAACGTGCGCGTTTGCGCCCCCGCGATAACGCACCAAATCCGCGCCGCGAGAACGGCGTAATGCCACGCGGATGTCAGTCGAGCTCGGCCCTGATGCGATAATCCGAGAAGAAATAGCCGCTGTTTTCTCTTTGTCTTCCGAGCGACGTACTTTATCCCTCAACTGATTAAAGACAGAGAGAGAGAGAGAGAGAGAGAGAGAGAGAGAGAGAACGCGCTCGGACGTCTCTCGCTCGTTCAAGAAGCTCCTTGTGCGCCTTTCACTGCGTTGCTTTCTTCTCTTGTTTTTTATTTCTTATTCACGATTACGTTAAATTTCTTACGAGATTATCGAGATGTGAATATAACGTACCGGGATATCTTCAAGAGAGAAGAAGGAGAAGGAAATTATATAAAAATCTCTTATGATATCATAGAAGCAAGCCTGACACGTGCTGAAAGGCATGCGAGAAAACCGCTTTCTTGGGTTCGTTGAGCGGTTGAAAAAGTGCCGAAAATACAGAGAGGATTTTTATAGATTCCATTTATGCGATAGATGTCCAAGAGGTCAGCTGTATCTACGGCAACGATTGAAAGTTATAGAGGGCCGACGTTTTTTACAAGTTCGGCTTGAAGTAGAGCGATTCTCGCCTGGTCAGCGAATTCTTCGTGGATCTTCCCGAGTTTCGATAGTAACCTGTCCGCTGATAAGGCGCGTGATTGGAACAATTTGACGATAAATGCTTCGTACGGCCGAAAGTTACAACGACAATTCTGGAATATGCTAATAATAGTAAGCCTGATGACTTTGCGTTAACGAATGCATCGAGTGTTACAATTAAAAGCAGGATATCAGCTCGGAATATTTCATATTCCTTCCCGCGCGATAATGAAATATTTTCTTTCATCGATTTGTTCGCGACTGAAACTCCGTAATTATTTCGCATGGATTTTCGCATGGAAACGATTATAAACGATATAGAGAAAATTCTTTACCATTATGATTTTAATTCTCATGCAACTCTGGATTAATAATTTTTCAGATTACCGTTACGGCCGCGTATCTCATCGAAGATACCGTTTTTTCTCCGTACAGCGTGCAGCGCGTTAGATGCCATTTTCATTACCATTAATATCCCATATTTATTTGCTGCAGCCCATAGATTAAGTCCATTACCGTATCTTGTCTGTCCTTGCCCGTTTAGACGTAAATATGCAGTCCTTTATAAGACTGCAATTACGGTGTTTTTGTTCTAACGAATGATGTCGGAACAACAAACAGACAGAAGCGTTCCTACGAGCAACATTGTATGAGACCCGCGTCCCCTCCCCCACTTCCTCTTTCTCTCTCTCTCCCTCTCTTCTTTGTTCTCGCAACAACGCTGTTTCTTCGTTTCGGCGCATTCGCCGGAACAAAAGTTCGCCAGAACGCACGTCCGCATTTGTAACCTTGTGTGACGCATATCTGAACGTTCCACGGATTACTATTTATGTAGCGTAAGCGAATACGGTATATCGATTTTGTTTTACCAGCTTCTGACCGCTATTCGGAGCACGGAATGGAAATTAAGAGACGTCAGGACGATCCGTTAATGCACGCTCCACGATTGCACGAAACGGATAAAGAATGAAGGGATTTAACGATTTACGCGCGTACAAATGCACGTCGTACGCATGCACGATGTTGGACGACGATCATTTTTGCAATGACAGTGAAAATAATTAAATGAAAAAGATGCCTCTTTCTTTGTCGGAGGAACAATGCAGAATAACGCTTCTTCATAAATGCGTTTCCCGCCTCGAGCGAGTTTGGCGGCGTTCGCTGGGATCAGGCTCGGCTATAATAATGTATATAATACTAACTTTATGAAGCATTCAAGCAATGTACATTCGGAAGGCAGTTCTCTGCCCTTGTGTTAAGCGCGATACGTACGCGCAGCGACTAAACATTTGAAATTATTTAGAAATTTCGGGCAGAACTAGCCATATGCCAACCGACACGAATTCAATGAGGATGATAGAGGAAACGCAGGGAAACGGAATTAAATGCTAGCGATAATTCGTTAGGTGGAGAGCTGTTTAAACGCAACGAGTGTCGTCCCGAGAATTTTCACGACACGAGATGTGTCATAATGTTCCAACAAATGAGCTCGACAATCGCACGGAAGCGAAGACGCTCTCGTCATTATACGCGCGCGTCGCTGCTGGATTATTCTCTGAACATGAACAGAGTTTTGATTCCTTCCTGACAGATAAGAAGGATATAGTCTCGTTTAATAAATGGATACGAATATCTTCTGCAATAGCATACGCAACACGATACATCATCATTTCCCGCTTTGCCGCTCGAGACCGCATTCGTGCTCCTCGCGAACACGGCGTAGGTTTAATCGACGGAGTTGTAACGCAGTTCGAACTGATTACAATGAAAATTGAAGTCGCCATTGCGATCCACATTCCAGCATGTTCTCGGAGAATTGGATTGTACAGGCGCGAGGAACGCGAGGACGAACGAAAGGTCAGCCTGGCAAACGAGCAGAAGGAGCTGATGTTCGATTTAACTGAAATTCATGAAATGACGGACGAGCAAATTCGCGTTTGTTTCCATTTGCGAGTCGCGGATTCTCGCGCGGACGCGCGTTAAAGCGCTCGTTCCGTGCCGTTTCCCCGTTTTCGGATTTCACTTTGGAGGATCAATTCGGTCATTGCGTAAGCAAGATTGGCTCCCTCGGCGTCGAATACCGTCTCGCCCGCTTCTTTTTCTCTCCCAGTTCGCCAGTCGCCGATCGCCCGCGCGCAGCCTAAAATTAGTTATTTTATGCGAGGCTGAATATTGAATATGGAAATTCGCGGCGCTTAGGATCACGAAGGGAATCAGGTGCGATTACGCGTACGATAATAACGTAATGATGATGCCGGAGTACAACAGAGTACGGCGGGAGAACGTAAAATTGCACGAGTCGATAAAGGAGCAGGAGGAGGAGGAGGAGGAGGAGGAGGGAAAAAGAAAAAAGAAAGAAAAAAAAGAGGAACGGAGGGGAAGAAATCCGGGCGCAAGCCCGGATATTCCGTAATTTGCATAGCTCGCGTCTTAACGTGTCCCGACAAAAGCCGCGCAACGATTCTGCAGTTTTCCGGTAAGAATTCCGGGCGACGCCCCGTTACGGTCGCACGGATATATTCTGATGAGTTACCTCTATCATCACCTCGCGACCCTCCGTTGGTCAATTTCGACCACGGGGAGTGACTTAGCTGCATCTGCATACGGCATAAATCAGAAACCCGGAATGCACTAGCGGACGTGCACGCTCGTGAGGCAGGATGTAATTGTGTTACATGCGGCGCGTCGCTAATTACTTGACACAATGACGACTTGGCGTTCGCAATTTTCGTGACAATTCGCGCAACGACGCGATATTTACGACGGCAGAGAAATCCTCTTCGCGAGAAATCGGAATCCTGTTGTCGTAATTATCTGCTTTTTAATCCGATGCTCCGATGAGTGTTCGTCGTTCCAGGAACCGAGGGATTAGATATTACTTTAAGGATGGATTACCGTAGCTTCGATGAAGAAAAATTCACGCTTTAATCGCTCATCTCGCGGCCATCGATGTTCTGTCGATATGAGATATTCGTTAACTTTAGATGACACGCCTCGCGGAAACGAGCAGGCGAGTGTGCAGTTACCTTTTCGGCCCCGGCAAAAGCTGGCGGCTGTCAAATCGCGAAAAAATGCATATCCCGTGAAACTACGGCGTTAGCTAGATGCAATTCCGATGGAAATAAGTTTAAACTCGATGATACCTGATATCTCTCCTGTTTTTTTATCCGAATCATGCATGCGTATTCAGTGTGGAGAAGAACGTGGAAAATTGGAAATCGATATCGGAGATTGGAATATATATATATATATATATATATATATATATATATATATATATATTATATGTATATATATATATATATACATATATCCGATATATCGATTTCTAGTATATACACACAGACAAAAATTTCTTTTATTTAAACATATTGTGTCATATGTTGCGCGGCACGATGTTGCGATGACGTCATGGCGTGATGGATAATATCAGTCAGCAGTCATATGATCAGCATATATTCAGCAATAGCACTTTTCGATGCGCCACTTCCGGCAATCCGAGATAATTCGTTTCTCGGGCATTTCGGAATCCCATATCGGGATTCGGTGTTTCGACTATGCGATCTCCCGCCGATAACCACGATGCTGCGTGGTGAGCATGAGCAGCGAAAGGGCTGGCGACTGATATGGAGCCGGATTGAACGGGCGATCCTTGTGTAAATAAGGAGAACGCACCGTTCCCGTCCTGGCCGGTTATTCCGCGCCGGTCCCGTGAATTTGCAGAAACAATTTTCCACGAAGATTAGGTCGGGCGGAATCCGAAAACCCGGAGTAGACAGCACGATAGGATAATTTCAGCGGTGGGCCGCGCAGCTCGAATCCCATAGCAAGCTTTAACCGTGCCGTCGTATGGACGCCCTAATAATCCAGCTGCACCTACCCCTTAATGCCTCGCGGTCCGAACTTACCGAGGATTTCTGCAATCTTCATCGGGATCTCGGAAGCGTATACGCTGCACGCGCGTAATCCCACCTGGGATTCCCCGGCTGATCACAAATTTCAGACGGGGGAGGAGGGCGCGGCGAAAAAATCATGTATCCCCGAAGGGAGGAATATCGGGCGCGTCCATCGTGGACGAGGATCGACAATCGAGTGGTTCCGTGTCTCGGATTCCTCGGA
The DNA here is from genome assembly GCA_020341155.1 of Eciton burchellii. NCBI lineage: Eukaryota > Metazoa > Arthropoda > Insecta > Hymenoptera > Formicidae > Eciton > Eciton burchellii. The sequence goes on from JAHMML010000002.1 coordinate 6,227,722, forward strand.
TTCGTCTCGCGTTACGATCGCGGGTTTACTGTCGCGCTTCGATCGCGACTTTGGGTCGATTACAGTATCGTTCGATCCTGTAATCGAGCGTACGATTAAAATCGCGCGTCACTTCCCGATAGACGCGTTATCGAGTTTTTCATATCGGATCGTAAATCTGTGGGAGATTCTCCAGGCGATTACGAGGCGCACATCTCGCATATCTCATGCTTAAACAAAGGACAGAGAGAAAAAGTGTCGTAACTTCGTGCCTTGCGCGATAATCTATACCTTCTATCCTTTCCTTTTTTCTTTCTTGCTCGGTCCACTCGGTGGGGGAGGAAATAAATTCTGGCGTGAATCGCTCATCTGGAAACCGAGAGGTAAAGACAAGGGCGGAAGTGCCATTGTTCGCGCGTGGGTGACAGTTCCGAAAATAAAAGTCCGCTCGCGATGCCCTATCCAATATCGGAGGAATGTCTTTGAAAGCGAAGAGTGCAACGGATATTCAAACATTTGCGGCTGTATCAAATGAACCCATCGGGATTTAATCAAATTCACGCGGACGCGTGATCATTTTGTAAATTAAAGCGGAAATATTCGCGTCTGGCTGCCTTTTTAAAGTATCGACGACGTTGCGCAACACGTGCGCGTGTGACTGATCATTAATTATTTCGTAAGCTTTTTAATAAATCTCAGTGTTTCCAAATGTGAAATGCGCTAAAGTAAATAACGGAATTGCTCGTACGTGTACGTACGTGTACGTGTTTCATATACTGCGAATATTTCACGACGATAAAATGTCTCTTGGCAATATTAAATTTTATCAAATATTATCGGCTATTAAATTATCGGAGAGCATTCTGCTGTTAGTTAGACAATACCTTTCACCAATAATCAAGTAAAGTGTCAGATTGAGGCTCCTTTCTCGCGCGCGAGGCAACTTACGCGCTGAACTCGCTTCGTTAAGACTTCCGGAAGAAAAGGGCGAGCACGCCGGATTAATTACGCGCATTACTAAATCGAAAACCGAAGCTTAGTGGCTGATCATATGCCGACCATAGGCAATCATCATTATCCATCCACTTTCAAGCCCGTCTGCTTCCGGCGAACGCCGGCACGTTCGCGAATTTATCCGCGAGTATTCGAACGGGATGCTGCGCAGCCATCGCCGACTCGATTCTGGACCACGTTCTGCCGCAATGGTTCTTTAATATGCTAAGTGAAGCTTGGACAGCCCGCACGGCCATAACTTGAAAGTCCGCGACTTCTTATTGCAAGGCTATCGATTCGACGCGTTCGCGCCGCGGCGCAAAGTTCGAGAGTTCGCGACCCCATTCCACCGACGTTAATCCACTCGCTCTCTCGCCCGCGTTGCGGACCGCTCTGGCGTATCCGTTACCCTCGCCGTTTTTCGATCTTCCGAAAATACCGGGACCTCCTCCCCTCCGAGAGAGAAAGAGAGAGCCGCTGCGAGGGTCGGATGGCGAGCTGTGCGCGCAGGAGGGACCCTTAAATTTCCCACCGACGGAAAAGTCGATATTGTTTCCGGCAGCGCCGGAACGTACGCGGCTATAAATTCAAAATAGATGCCGGATGTTGAGGGCACTCTCAGACACTGCGCTGCCCCGTATCGCCGCTGTCGCCGACCGGCGTCGCGGAATTCCCGCGGCTGGGATCTCGCAAGTGGCAAAGTAAGTTTCTCGCGGAATGATCCGGGAATACCCCCCCCCCCCAACCTCTATCCCCTCGTGCATCGGTCGGTGCGAATGACCGGAGCATGACACGGCGCGTTTCGCGCGTGCCTCGCGTGCTCCGGATGCTATTCCCTTCTTCTTTTTTTCTCTTTTCCTTCTTTCTTTTTCTCCAAATCAGCTTCTGCTTCGCGCGGGCTGCCTCGCGTGAGCGCTTTGACGCTTTTGCGTAAATTACGCGACGGAGAATCGATGGGTACTCTCGATGGGGGGATTATTCCGGGCGCATTCCGGTTTCCTGCGAGATGTTCCTGCAATGTTTTAACGCAATCCCGAGCGATTTCGCGATAGATCACGCGCACGCAAGCTGAATGGGAGAATATTCTCGGACGATTGCGCGCCACGTATTTCCTCAAAGAACACTCGCGCTGTCGAGTATTTGTTTCTCTCTCTCCGCCTGCATTCTGCGTGCCCAAAGTGTTCCGCGGGCGATCGGGCGTTCTTGGGATTATCTTGGGAAGAGACAAGGGGAAAGACTCTCGAGCAGAAGGAGGTTAAGAACGATCGCGTTAAATTGTCGCGCCTCTTCGATCTTCGACCGCGTCATTTGGCAGAAAACTGAAGTTCGCTCCGTCGAGCCGCCTGCCCGTCTGCGATAGTTGCCCGTGCCTCGTTTATCTCGAAAGATCGCCGAGAAAATCGCGCGCGCGAGATGCGTTTCGAAGCTACCGGGGCTCTCAATTTTACGACATCGGATAATGTCGCGCGACAAGCGAAAGTGCGACGGGAGGAAGGGGCATAATGCTGAAGGCGCGAATGCAAGTCACGTTTGGCGGCGATGCCGGGCGATATCTCGGCTGACAGGTAAAGCGGAATTCCCGAGGACGCGCGGATAAGAGGCACGTCCGCCCGTCAATGTGCATTCTGCCGGATTCTTAGATGAACAACGGGACGTAAACCATGTCGCTTTACCATCCACGATGCGGCGAGGAGCATCGTCTTACGGGAGCGCGGGGGATTCGGGGCGTGCATTTGCACGCCGGAATCTTTTAGACCGTTTTAAACCGAACGGACGAAAGTCCTCCTGCGGGAGACGCCAGAAGCGCGCGCGATCTGTACGTGCGCCTGATATTAAATGCGGAACTTGTGTCAAGAACGCCAGTTTTGTCGCGAAAAGTGTTTCGCGTAAAACGCGATCGCACCTGCTTGCGTAACGTCTCAACTGCAAGTGTTATGTAACGATATGGTTGCAACGGACACAGCGGGAGGAATGTTCGCAGGAACGTGTCTTCCTCCTCGAAGTTAACATGTTGGATTCGTTGATGTCGAAAGATACTTTTCGAGATCCTTGCTTCTTACATGCTAAGAGCCTTCGCGAATATTCTTCGGGATGTTCGATGGATGTTTATGTAAGTCGGCCCTTATCTTTGAATCTCTGTGCCTTCTTGAATCTTTGCTTTACTTCATTTTTCTACTAGCATTTTACTGCCGGTATTCGTACGTCCTCGAGTCTTCCCTCGCGTACTTTTGAATACTCGGAGAATTATGTTCGCGGGAGAAATGTATTTAAAATGCACAACTGTGAAAGCTGTGTTCGCACGAAAGTAAGATTCGTCGTAAGAGTCGAGAGATCGACTCATTTATCGACTCGCGCAGCTTATAATTATTATAATTATTTCGGCTGACCTGTTGTCTAAAGATCTTGACCGTTAACGATTACGTTGGATTTTATTCGTTATGAGAATGCGACTCCAAAAATGGTGTCGTTAAAGACAAGACGATTGACAATCTCAGACTAATCATTGGCGCACCGACTGATCCTCGGCATTGTAGAAATACAATAACTAAATCAAGATTCCATTTCCAGTAACATTTTGTATTCTTCATTACAAGCACGGGCAATTTGTCAATCAGATCGTAATCCTGAATAGTGGCGCTGGATCGACAAGCTCGACCGCTGCACGCGATGTTCGAGTAACGCTAACATCTGTGATTGTCGACGGTCGCTGTCACTTTGCAGAAACGTCGCCGAGATTCACACAAACACTCGCACACACGTACACACGAATCTCGTTGGTCGATCTAACATCACGTGTATTCGTCGACCGGATTACACGAGCAGTGCCGTTCTCGAGCATCGATGATCACATGAAATGAAAGAAATCACGTACAGCAGATATATCGATGCGCAGTTATACATTTTCCGGGATATTTTCCAACTTCTTCGCTTTGTATCCCGGAAACTATCTTTCCGAAATGGTTTCCAGATAAAATAATTTCCAACTGTTTTGAATAATTCTTACGATATCGTCGATACCCAACTTTCAAAGAGCCCTTTTTCGATGCGAAAGCCTCAACCAATGGCTGGAACGTCTCCGCGTTGCCGTTCCTGAAGCAATCGCCTTCAATTTTCATGCTTTTAGGTGAAACCGTGTTTTCTTATCGACACGTTGATCGATACGTCCAATTCATCCGCGTGCATTTGTCCGATTGATATTTATGGTAATGCGATCGCTGGATCACCGCTGTCGCGATCTCGACTTTATGACCTTAGCATCTTCGTGTCACGCAACGTTCGCGCTTGGCGCGGTATCTCAGTCGCACTTTGTCAATAGCGCGACACGGCGGTCGTATCGTCCACGAATTTCCCGCCGCAAAGGCCGACGATGTATTGCGCCCTTCGTATTTCCAGAAGCCGCGAAATGGATCGTCCCGATTTGCCGCGCTAAATTATTGGAACGTTCTCCTCCCATGAAGAATAACGTGATAGGCATACGTTGCGATTGATGTGACAGCGCTCGTCCGCAGATCACATCAAAGCGGAAGACCGGATGCTTCGTGCTGGACCAAATCAACAGATTGACGAACGCTAATTCGCCCCGGCACGTTTTCGCGTGTCATGCTTGATTTTTCGCGAAGGAAATAGTTTTGGATGGCTTGCACCTTCGGGTACGAGCGTAAAAGCGAGTAAAAGCGTTACGCGCGTAATATAATCTCAACGTAACTTCGGAAGAAACGGAGCGAGGAGACTCTTTGGCAATGTTTAGGTTTGCGTGCGTGGGCTTCGCCTGGCTTCTAATTCTCCTTAGACGTCAACGGCAGAATCGCTCTCGCAGAGTTAATCGAGTCGAATCGCGGAAATGGATCGCCGGCGTATAAAAAGTTGTTGCCGCCATTCTCCGCTGTCGAGCTATGCGGGAATACCGCGATTGTGTTCTATTTTTATTTTCCCCGCACTGCCCGTGTTTTCTGATCTTTTATTTCCCATCATATGTCTCCATTTCATGTTTCCGCTTCTTTACTTTCTTGCGCAACGAGTTCAGCGCATTCAGTTAGCCGGGCAACGTCGAAATGGATACCAATTGTGGCGAAACGTATTTCCTTTTCTTCCAACGGAAATATCATTTTCCCTCAACAGCGGAAGTGAAATGCATTTTTAAATTAAATTTTCTATAATACCTTAATTTAAAATTCCATTTTGCGTTTCTCAATTACGACCAGATAGATATTATTGTATCACCGATGTTCTTGCCCGGTTATTTATGCTATACGGAGATAACGAGAAAAATGTGACGCAAAAAGTATGACATAAAGTAAAGTACACACGCGCGTATGAAAATATATGTTCCATCCGCGTAAGGGATATTAATAACGCAATCAATTCGCAAAAAAATGTACAGCCACGATTACGCGCGCACACGTTTTCCCCAATGAGGGGAGAGAGAGAGAGAGAGAGAGAGAGAGAGAGAGAGAGAGAAAGAGAGAGCTCTCTGGTTACATTTTACATTTAAATTCTAATGTTTACATAAACGTTTTCATAAATGTTCGACGAGTTTGCTTTCGGAAGTGTTCGTGCCAATGCCTTTGACGCATGACGCAAAAAGTGCAATATGCAGCGCGACTGTGTGCACGTTTTACATGCAAATATTCCACGGCAATTGCATTAATTGCATTAAAACAAATTTTGACAAAAATATCAAGCAGGACCATCTAATAAACACGTACACCTGCGACTTTGCAAGTGGAGATAAATTTTTGTTTAACATACAAATATCCCGTCCGAAATTGTTATTGCAAGATCCCGGAAGTACGACATGCTCGACGACATACATGCCGAATACTCGGGAAGCTTGAAAAAATATCGCAAATAAGTAAAAACGTAACGACATCAACAGCTGGACGCATCCTTTGTCGGACTCTATCGCGAGACTGTATGCGCGTTGTTAAAACCACATGGTTTATGCGAACTTTATTGAAAATCGGAGTTATAGATACTCGAACGCCGACCAATATAAATTCAAATTTTTCATCACTCTTACGCCGCTATATTTTTTATGCCCGGCACATGCGACAAGTAGCGCGCTATATTGAATGGCGAAACGGTAGAGATGAACGGTCGCGCGGCCGGAATAATGATTTCTGTGAATTATGTACTACGTATCAAACATCTAGACGCGATAACGTTCCCGCGGTTGCTGACCCTTTCCGAGCGATTAATCAATTACGAAGCAAATCCATGAAAGAAAACCGCAACTCGTCGCGCGATTTTCTCCTGTTCGACCCTGATAATCTTCATACGAAGCAACGCGACTCTCATCTACGCTTCGGTTAGGGGATGAAAGCGCGATGAAATCAGCGGGGAGGGATTCACGTCGGCGACGTGACGCGCGGGGATTGCTCGATTTCCTGAAATTAAGGCAAAGTTGAGTTGACGGAGTATACTTTGCGCTTTCCATCCGCTGCCGGCACTCGTCGATCGATGCCGCTCCGCGACAATTACGGTTCATTAAGCGGCGGCTTCAATCGACGGGCCGGTATGAAGGTTGCCGGTGGTTGGCGGGACCGTCCTCGGTCGCAATTTAACTTGGTCGTCGCGTCTTCATCGCCAGACGTCAGACTGGCGCGATTGTCATTTACATCTCAAAGAAAGCGCCAAAGAGGCTCAACTTAACCATCGACCGTCATTTACGCTCTCGCCGCCGTTCTCCGAGCGCAATCATACCGCGCGCGACGAATAAATCACGACGCCGACGTCCCGGATGAAATCTGGAACCGGAAGCGGCGCTTCTCCCTCCCTCCCTCCCTCCTACCCACCCTCCTCCTCCGGGATTTCAACGAGCTCCCCGCGGATTTGCGCGACAAGTTTTATAACCGCGCTGAAGCGGAGGGAGAACGCTCGCGCATGAATTCCCAGCGAAACCCGCAGGAGTGGCAGGTAAAACAATTTACGTTGATAGCGACCTAAGCGCACCTTCATGGTCTCTTCGCCTCGTTCCGATATCTTTGCGCGCGCATGGCCGCCCTTAATCAACGTTCGCCAGCGTGTATGGTCGCGGCGATGGTCGCGGTCGTATAACGCGAGACCGTTACGGGACCGTTCCGCAACGCGCAAGTTTCGCGCGATCACGCGCTTACTTGGGGGATGGAGGGAGGGAGATGGGGTTGCGGCTGTCCCCGGACGACCCCGCGACGGAGTATCATCCCATGGAACACGCGGTTAAACGGCGCTATTGTCTCTCAAGACCCGACTCGGCCGACCATTAGCGCGTTCGGCAACGTCAAACTTTGTAGTATATCCGCCGCGTCGGCTTCGTTCGCCGGCGAGCAGTCACTGATGACCGTCTTATGTAACAGCGTGTGCGCGATAGGAACCAACCGAGCTTTCGATTCGTTCCGATGAAACCCACAACCGCACCCCGAAGCCGAGATGTACATCGCGAGGACAAGAGGGGCCATTCTCAACCGCGGCGGTCCTCGTGTCACCGCCGTGTCCGATAGCGGCTTCTTAAGGAAAGCAATTAGTCCTCCACCGAGCGATAGCTCGCAATTAACCGAAGGTTAAGGCCCGTTATTGTGACGTGTCGAAGCGGCGCTGTCGTTTCACGAATTTCCTCGCATTCGCTTTTCCTTCGCGAGCGAGCGCGAACGAGCGAGAACTCACGCCGTCACGCGGTTTCTTGAGTCTCGCGTCTCTCCGAGCGAGAACTCTTCTTCTCGCTCTCCCGGTATCTCTCCTCCGTTAAAGTTGCCCGGTCTTTTTCGAACTCGATCAGTCGCAAAAACGCGCGAGGATTCCCGCGCATCGCCGCTCCGAGACAAAAGCTGTTACGAGTAGAGCGTAAATGAATGAGCCGTCCTGTCGTGAAAAATGGTTTCGACCCAAGCCGGAGGTATCCGCTAACGATTGGTCACTGTACTACAGTCGCGCGCCGATGCGTGTTTTCTCTGCTACGAAAAACACGATAGATCAGGCCATTTCGTTTGTCATCTCTCGCGTCTCTCGCGAGCTGGAAATCGCTCGCAACGCCGAGCGGATATCAAGGGAGCATCGACTCGTCGATCAAATCGCGCAGAGTGCGACCTGTGTTTTTCATCGCGCGGATACTTTGTTCAAATCCGCGTCGATTGATTCGTCTCGATCAATTCACGTCGCACGATGCGCGTCGAGTCGAGGTTCAGCTCGGCGTTGCGATTCTTCGTCTGAAATCTCATCAGAAAGAGAGAACAAATTCGTTGGCAGGCTGTCGAATAATCTCGCGCTTCGCGCTCTGCGCACGACGGATCGACATCCGGTGCCCGGAGCGCGGGGAAACGTTTGACCTCTCGAGCGGGGTGAGCTATTCCAGAAGCCGCTGGCGGGTCGGACGAAAGATCGGCACCGCTTGAAATGCGACGCGGCGGACGATCGCCGAAAGATCCGGCGAAGCCGAGAACTTGGCGAATGCCGGAGGCGGAGAATCTCGGGATCGAACCACGTAATTCCAACGCGGCCAACATTTATCGCCGCTTCTACCCGGCGACTTTTGCGAACGTGCGCCCGTGCAAACGTAAAGCCTCACGTCCATACCGTTAACGGCTCCTTGATTATTCCTTCCGTGTATACAGCTACGCCGGCCAGCAACTTTCGCCAATTCCGTTTCGCCCTGCGCGCGGAACACATTATCATAAAACGCACGAGATATCGCGCGAGTCGGCGCGTGCAACGTGCACGCGTTATTGCACCGTGCACTTACAGCGCCTCGGAGTAATTGCGGGCGACTCTCTGTGGCGGCTGCTCCTCGTTGCTAATGAAAAGCGCTGAAAGCGCAAAGGTCTGTCCTCCCCGGGACTGATGGCGGTGCTGGGGAGGTGGGGGGGGGGGGGGGGRRGGGRGGAAAGGCATTGATAATACTCGGGGAAAGCGACGAAGGGCAAAGTAAGGGCGAAACTCCAAGCGCATCGGGAGCTCCGGAGAGATGAGCTAAAAATCGAGCCGCATTAATCTCCGACAACCCCCCCTCGCTCGCTCGGGAATCACGGGGGTTCGGAGGAACGCGCCATGGTTTCGCGTTCTGTCGCGCGATTATCCGAGCCGATTCCGGCAGATTGGACGAACGTCGATGACTCGGGAGGAAGGAAGAAGAAAGGCGATTAATGGGTTAATGGGTTAATCGAATGATCAGGTAGATATCTTGGTCGTTTTGCTTTGAATCTCGAAAGGCGCATCGCCGGAGATCATTTCGCGGGAAGATGGAATCTCCGGAGGCTTGTTTAAGATAACAGATAACATCGTTTCTTCGTCGTCATTTAATCGACGCGTGAAGCGGTCTTTTTCGTATCCTTGTTCGTCGAAAAATCGCCGCTCGAGGCAAAAATCGAGGGATGAAACTTTAACGTGGAAGCATAGTTAATCGGGTCTTTGCCGTAATCGGCTTAATTGCGAAGGAGTTCACAAGCAGGCTTTGGCGGGAAACGGTCTCGAGCCAAACTAGAAGTACCTACTTGGAGGAGAAAGTCGGTTGTGTATCGGTGTTTGAGGGACGGAAGGGACGAGCTAAATGGTGTCGGTGTATCCGAGATGTAAGATTATTCCCTCCAGTATTTCTCTAGTTATTTTAATCGAATTTCTTCTAACGTCAATATTGCCGCACGCTCTTCGTACTTCCGTTAGAACGAAATTTGTCCCTTTTGCGCGACGGGAGATATTACGCTGCAAAGAAAGCGAGATTTACAAAACGCTCCCAGCTAGAACTAATATTCCCTCGGCAACACGCGCGCAGTTACATTCGCTGCGTTTGCCAAAACATATTTCATGAGATACATCTAACAATGGGAGATTATACCTTCTCGAGAAGCTTGTCGATATGGAAGTTCGAGCTGGAAGTCAAACCTGGTTAAATAAGTAAGTAATAAGCACACGCAGCAGAGATTAATCGAATCCCTTGTATCTCGATCTTCGTTGTATCGATTTCTCTCTTGCTCTTGATTATTCATCTCGAATTAACTTTCCGGACTGCTTTTCCAGAACGCAGCGAGTCCGCCGGGATTGCAATCACTCGGGAATTCAACGCGCATTTTTCGTCGCGCGGCGAACTTTCCGGAAACGTCAAAGCGAGAACTCATTCTCGATGCAGAATTATATCGCGGGACCATCGCGTCGCTCGCGCCGGACCGATTCCGTTTCTATCCTAGATAAACGCGCACGCGTTTCCTTGCACGCGCGAGTATTCCCGTTTCCTGCCGGTGGCCTCTTGCATTCTTTGGAAACGTATTCGGTACGTGACTGGTATCAAATTGCTGGACACGAAAGTGCTTGAATCACAGCGGCGTGGCACGAACCCGTGTGTACGACTGCCCGTGGACTGGAAAGCCCGGAATGAGAAAGCCCCGCAGCAGTGCCGGCGCGACCGAAAAAGGGCAAAAAGGGCAAAATTAAAACCGATCATTTTTGCGGCAATCTGGAAACGGATGAGGCAAACGGCGCCCAGTCGACGTGCCGTGTCCGCATCGGAGGAAAGCTAGAAGGCAGTATCGCTTCCGATCGGAATTAATTCCTGAAGCAGAGCCACGTAAGGGCCGCGACCCTCGCGGCATCGCGAGCAAGGTTCGTCAGTTCGGGACGAACTTTTACGAACGCTTGTTAGTAAAAGTCAGAAGAGAAAGAGAAAAGAGATAATATAGGATACGTTCAACCTGCCACGCAACGTGACGTCGTTGCGAGCGAGGCCATAGCTCGCGTTCGCATGTCGATGATTGCCGGCGGTTCTCTGAAAGTGTAAACAGCCGGGCCTTCATTTCATGCCGGGGAACTATGCCGGATTATAATAGCACCGCTACACGCGGCAACGGGAGGCGAGGAGGTTGGAGAGGGGGCGGGGAGGGGAATAATCCCCCTTTTAGATAATAGCATCGAGGTAAGGCTCGCGGAATCCTCGCTTTTCGGGATCCTCTCTTTCAGGCATGACGTCGCGCGCGTTCCAAACGTGAGGTCTCTCGATCTGCTCGATCCTGCGCTCTCGTTCCATCGTCGATTCTCGCGAGATCCCGAGATCCTGATTATCTCAATTTCCGAATTTTCTCGATATCATGCCGTGTCGGTATCGAAATTCTATCATCGCGCGACCCGCACACGGCGGGATTCCGCGCGGCGTGGATGTGCGCGTGTGTATAACAAGTATAATGAATGGGACGGCAGTTAGCTCTCCTCGATGATAGTATCGATCGCGGCTTCGTAGCCGCGGCCACTCGCAAATGCACGGAAAGATGGGCCAAATGGCCCGAGCGCCAAACTTCGGACGGCGGTCCCGGAGCTCTTTGTAAATGGCAGCTATCACCGCCGCCGAGGATCTCGCGAGGATCTCGCGAGGATCTCGAATTAGGTTGAAGCTGTTCCGCTGGTGCCTGTGATGCTGCCCTTTCTGGCGATGCGCTGTCCCTTTGGCCACGAAGCGCAGTTTTGCGCTTTGTTTCCGCATTCACGCTCAATTATTCACGCGCTGTGTACGAGCGAGCGTAGTCTGTACGCGAGAACGGAGAACGCGGCGGTGCTTTTGGAAAGTAAGAGAGAACGTGAGACATCCAGGATCTCTCTCTGGAATACTTCACTCGTCATACTGATCGTCGATAATCTCCGGATATATCATGCGCCGAAGGGAAAGCAAAGTCCAGGGGTTTTGGATTCCATCGCTCTCGACCGTTTTAGCATTAAATCAGAAAGATTGATGTGATTAATGTTCCATATCCGTCCTCGTTCCCTCGGCACGAAAGGATCTCCTCGGCGTATCGCTTAGCGGAATTCGTGTTTACATGGGAAAGAAAGCGGCGCTTGCTGATGAACATGCCGCGATACCGTTTCAGGTATAATTACATATCCGCTTGGCTTTCAGCCGCGGATTCGGCGAGTTCAACCCTCCTCAAGTTTATCGGGCCGTATTTAGGTCGCGATACTTGCAGCAGGTCCTCGGCGTGTCCTCGGAAATCTCTTCTGCTTTGACACAAATCGCCGGGCAGCTTGCACCGCGAAGCTTCAGGGCCTGATTTCTCGCATCGCTCTCGGGGCGATAGGAGCAGCTTCTTCGCAGCATCTTAGACCCTCGGAAGACGGCTCGTCTGCATCCCGCGAGTAAACATTCCGCGGAAATACGAATACGACGAGGACAGGCGTGATGCGCCTGATGCGCGGCCGTGTTCCCTTGCTCAAGCGAGATCGATACGAGTTTTGCGGCGGGCCGCAATCGTTTCTCCGGCGGGCGATATTTGTTCAAAGACGGAAGACAAGCAAACATAATGAAAACGCAATATTTTCGTTTTATTAGCGCACCTGATCGAGCGCATCTTCGTCCGGTCTCGCCCTCGTTTCTCTGAATATCTTCCGGATAACCTTTCCGCGTCTCGCCTCGACATTGCTCGCGATTGTTGAATAAACAAATGAAGGGATACACGATAGAGCTCCGCTCGGATATATGTTCCTCCTCTTCCAGCCCGAAATTTGTCATCAATTCCGCTCGGACGCACCCCCCCGTCGGGGGCGCGCGATTACGTGTCCACGTTGTGGACCCGCCCGCAAAAAAAATACCCCCTGACAATCCGTCCCTTTTGCGTTCGCGGGGACGCCCGTGCTCGAATAAGGAGCGAACTCGCATACAGAAGGGACGCCATTCTCTCGATTACTTCGTGCGTCAGCCTGACATTTAATTTCACGCGAGAGCTATTGACATTTCGATCGCCGACCCGCTAGATATCTGGTATTTGCGTTTCCCGCGCACATACCGTTCCAAGGCAGCGAATGATCTCGCCAACGTGGACGCGCAACGTGAATCGAGTACCGTGTCGCTTCCGAGTATTTAATTATAGCACTTGCAATCCCCGTGAGATGGGATTTGCGTGATGTGTACGAGCCGCATATTCCCAGAGAATTCCATCATCTCGCGTGTGAAGCTGCGCTCTCCGCTCCCTGTCGCACGAGAGGAAGATCCTGCGAACGACTCGAACTCGTGTCTTTACACTTTTCGGGGATCGATCGCGCTCTCGACGCTTCTTTTGACGAGCTGACGCGAAGGAAAGACGCGGAAGAAGCGTTAGTTGGTATTTATCGCAGCAGTCGGCTCTTAAATTCGGCACGGAGCGCAAGCGATATCAGAGCGCGGTGAAGATTCCGTTATCCGGGATAATATGATAAAACGAAGAAGTTGAGAAGTTTGCTACAAAAGCGTGACGCGACTTCCAAAGAGCCATCGTCTTACTGATGAACGCTCGAGATATCACGCAAATCTCGAACGATAAGGATTTTACTCCACGCCTGCCTCGACCAAAAAGATTTCGCTCTTGTATCGCGTAAGACAAAGCCACTTGTACAACAAAGTTCCGAAAAGACAATGGTCTCCGAGTCTCAAGTTTCGCTCGATATCGCGCAGCGTACTCCCGCTGCCGAGTAATGAGAAATAAGGCAGTGGGTTAAAAATTAATCGTATCACGTCTCCCGTGATCGCGATATATTCCGCGCCCTTTTGCAATTCATATTTTCGATCTCTCTTTCTGATTACTCAGGACGGAAGGTCAGCGGAGAGTCACGACCGCTCTGCGCGAGCAGTCAGCTCGTGGCCAGCGACGAATAATTAAAGTGTCATTCCACGTGATATTCCATGAGAAAGCAACGCTTTCTTCGAGCGAGCATTCTTCGAGTACTCCTCGTACGCGATCGCGCAAGAACGTCAGCGAGCTTCGTAACGCGATCACCGAGATATATAAGCAATAAAGCACTCTCGGGGGAATTCAGCGCACATTTTCTCCGGCGTAATGCACGTCCGCGAGATTCGAAAACTTTCGAACGGACTACGAGAACGGCCGAATTAAAAGAGCGGAGTTGGCCAAGTCCGCTATGGCCGAATTCATACGGTGATCGATGCTTGAAATTTTCGTATACGTTCCGGCCGTTGCCATTGCTCGCGGAAGTTGGCTGGCAACTTTCCTCCGATATCGAAAATCTTGCCTCAGCATTATCGGCAAGTCAGGAGCGCAATCTTGATCGCCCGCCTGTCATTCGTCAAAACTGTAACAAGGTTTCTCGTACACGCGAACGGCGCGTACGTGTCTGCGTTGTACGTGACTGTCCTGTTCCTGCCGGACGTGAAATTATCCGAGGCTCCTCGAAACGGCTGAATCGCCATCACCGATCGCCAAAGTCCTTGGCGAATCGATGCCACGAGTCGTTCGAAAATGCGTCGGACGTCTCGTTAGCGTTAGCGTTAATCTACGTCTTCCGTCTATCCTCCGGGAGCAGCTTGATGGTAACGATACCTCAGTTTTTCCCCGACGTCACATCCGAATGGATCTCATAGGACAGAGCAGACTCGGATTGTCGGTACGCGCGATGCACGTTCAATGTAGACGCGGTCCATCGTGGACCGTGTAACCGAGTTTCGGATAATCTAATTGTGCCCTTAATGTTATGCATCGTGGCCGTTGTCTCGCCGCCTCACCCCGCTTGCTTGTAATCTTATTACATCGCTGTATTATTTGTCCATCTATCGGAAGCAGTCGGACGCACCGCGATGCCGAAAAGAGATCTCGTGGCGGCAGTAAGACGTACAAATCGAGGTAGTCTTATCAGCGAGAAAAAAGCGATCCTGTCTCCTCGTTTCGAGTCTCCTCGAAGCGATCGCGAGAAGTTATCTTTCTCGGGGGATGTAACGTGTGAACGAATGAAATGCAAGGAAAAATCTTCCCTTTTCTAAGCAAGACACCGCAACGACGGATAACCTTTGTCGCGCGTTTGTCGACATCGCGAGTAATTCCCGCGTATCGATAACGCCATACGTTTCCTTCCGCTGCCACAGAAAATTTCCTTTCCGGTGGAATCCTCCCGGTAACCGCCAAGATCGGATTAACCTGATTCTATGGCACGGAAGTGCGATACACGGCCAATGTGTAATATACCGTGTGGAACGTAATTATCGACGGCAATTACGTAGCAGCCGCGAGGCGGTAGTTATTTTAATGCGGCCCGGTTCACTGACTCTCACCTGCACCGACCTCGCAATTCAATTAGGGGATCGGAAAGGGAACGGAGCATATTGTAATTTAATCGCCGTTGTAGGATCGTAAAACTCTTCGGCAGTGCATTAATCCCCTTCGGATCCCTTTCGGTTTCATCGAATTAGCCAATCTGCTGGACACAATGCCGTCCACCTGCTCGGCGAGCTATTCAAAAGCTGCCCTCCTGCTCTACCTCTACCCTCTTCCAAATCGTTCCCCTGGTTTCTCGCGTATCGGGGGTGTCGTTTCGTATTCGGCTGCATCTCACGATGAACCTTGCCCGAATTAACGTTGACGGATCGTATTGCTTGAAAGTGTCGCTGAGAAGTGAAAAGTGCAAAGTGCAAAGCTGTTTAAAATCCGAAGCGGGCGCGCATTCGTGGAGGCGCAAGCGCGTTACCTGTGCGCTCGCGATGTCGGCCACCCCTATCGATCATATGCCTCCCTCTGTCGGCGGCTGCGCGCAAACCTCTGGCAAAATTCCTCTTATCCCTCACTCAGCAAACTGGATACCCTCGCCGCCCCACAAATTCACCCCGTGCGAGCTTGCGCCCTCGGTTATCTGTTACGCGCGACCGAAGTCGAAGGGCGTTGCAGTCTGCTTCCTTCAGCCGCGCACGCACTGCCTGATCGACTCGCGCGATTATCGTCGATTATCAATTCGCCTCGTTGCGCTGCGCCATAATGCCTCCCTCGATTCCTATCTGAAATTAATCGCACCGCAAAGAAATCCTCTGAAATATCTATTACGCGTTCTTGTCGAAAGTAATCGCGCCGATATGGTCCAAATATCGTAATCAGCGATTAAAAAATTGTACGAACGCGCGAGCGTCCTGCGTCCTGCCCGTGAATTTTATCGCGCACGTAAAATGTAAAATAGAAACGGCGAATAAATGTAAAGGAGGAGAGGAGGACTGCGGACGAAGAGAATCAGCGAGTCAGAACAAACAGAGAGAGAGAGAGAGAGAGAGAGAGAGAGAGAGAGCCATCGCGAAGAGAAGTGGCGAATTGAAAGCAATACAATATATCTCCGATTTGCATGTGAAGAACAGCGGGAACGAGAGAGATTTGCTGGCGCAGAACGGTACACGCGACGGTACACAAAAATCGAGAAAAATAGAGAACCGACAGGATGAAAGCGATTAAAACGGTCGAAAGGCATAATCTCGACGATAATCCCGATTCGTCGGACAACGCGGGGCAGATGGCCGCCTCCTGATCTCTCAGTGCAATTAAAATCGCTCTTCGGTCGATCCGCGTGCGTAGAATCCGGATGTCGGCTAGACGCGATTACCGTTATCGGTAACGGCGTTATCAATCGGCAAACTATAAGCCCGAGCTAACCGGGCGCGACGGCGATGGCGGAAATGAAAATATAATTATCGCGTGCATACAAAAGCGCCCGGGATATTACGGCGCGGATGGGGTGGGGGCCGGGGATTCCGCGCTTTTGAATTAACGCTTTTCGGAATTTCCAGTGAACGCTTCCATATTTACCCACCGCCAACAGTTGTTCGCGGAACACAAAACAGAGAGCAAACGTTAATCGCCAGCCGAGCGAGGAGGAAGCGTCACGGTATTCGCGGGCGAAAATCGCTCGGCGTTCCGGGCTCGTTTCCGCGTTTAAATTTGTACGAGGCGTCCTAGGGTAGGGAAGTGCCAAGGAGGAGGAGGAGAAGGACAGGAGCGGAATTCCTTCGAAGGGAGATCTCTCATCGCAGCGGCCCCTTCGCCCTCTCGTCCTCGTAGCGGAGGCTTTTTTCGCGAGAGAGCTCGCGGTAAAGGCAGCAGATCGTTCCGCCGATGGCGGTTGCACTCGGAGCGCGGAGCGCAAAGCCCGCGCGAAATTAAATTTCCCATGGCGCGACTAGCCGAGCTACGATGCAACTGCAGATCCGATGCAATCCGACGAACGTTGCTGCATTGCAGTCGGCGGTTTGGCAATCGAGCTGCGGTCGGATCGATGCACTCTCGTATATCCGTGTATGAAGTTGCCGCTCGTCCGGCCTTCCCCGTTCCACGGCCATGATCTCTCTCTCTCTCTCTCTTTCTCTCTCTCTCTCTCTCTCTCTCTTGTCCCTTCCGCGGTGCGCGAATAATGCAGCGACATCTAACCGAGTGCTCACACGCGGCGTGCTAAAAGTGGCGAGCGCCGGAGCGCGAGAGCCGGAGATGATCAACCCTCTCTCGTCTCGGCCGCTTGTACTCCCCGACACAACGGTCAGGCCGAGTGTAATGACGAAATATGTCCCCGAATCTGTCCGGGCTCCTTGCTAAAGGGCGTCTTATTATTAATTCTTATTGCGCTCGCCGCTGATAAAGACGTACGTGGACCTGGAGTGGCGGGATCTGCCTGGAAGATGTATCCCTCTCCGCTCGCTGAAATCGTATAATAGAGAACCGTGTCTCTCTCTCCTCCCCTCTCTCCACTCTCTCTCTCTCTCTCTTTAAACTGACATCTGCTTGAAATTTAACGCGCGCGTTGTAGGCAGGTACGCCGCGCGTCGCGGAGGCTTCTTTTCGACGTTCCGTGATTTACATTTTACGACAACGCGAACGTGAATGATGCGAACGTGATCTCCGCGAGGAGATGATTCGAATGGGACAGAGATAAATACATTGAGATACGTCTCGCTACGATCGTTGGTGAGGAATCCGCCCGAGCGTTCTCCCAAGCGAACGATGACACCTGTGATAATCCACAGTTCCTCCCGCCTTTCGAAAAGTTTCCCCCCTGATTCCCAGAAACATCCCGTCCGACTGCTCGTTAAATTTTTAAACCGGGAAGCGGGGGGAGGACGGAGAGGGAGAGGGAACGGGCGGGCAGGCTCCCCTCGGGATTAGCCTTTAGGATTATTTACACGGATCGCGTTTTCCTTCCGAGATTGAGATAAAGTGGCCGGCGAACGCGGATGACGCACCGCTTCGATATCCTTGCTGGAATTAAACCGCAGCAGCCGCTCGCGCGCGGTTATCACGTAACTCGTACACGACAATTAACCGATTGCTTTGTTTTTAACGCTCCGCGCTCCGCGGGCGGCGTATTCGCGGCGCATAGACAAACACACACGCACCCGCGCGCACACCCGGGGGCCAATAACGAGACTCGGCGACTCTTAACAATCTGGAATCGCGGAGAATGGCTTTTACCGTTCGCTCCTAATCTCGCGATATAGAGCGTTTCATTATACTTAGCTGGTTCATACAGTTTGGCAACTCGGGCAAATATCCGCCGGCTGTTTCCGCACATTATTACAATACCGAATATAGTTAAGGTGTAATTAGCACCGCCGTTCCCCGCGGACGTATACGCGCCTACCCGGCTCTCCCGAGGTGCGGTAATTAGCTTTCATAATAAATATGCCGCCACAAGAATGCGCGCGTACGGCGCCGCGCTCCGGAAATTCGCGCTATCGATTCGCTTAACGGTAACAATACGGTATATCGGCCCGCTGGTGCCCAGAGAAAAATATTCGGCATGGTAGTCCCATTCCATACATCACGCATGAGCTACAAAGGAGATAAATATTTATCTCCGCAAGAGAGAGAGAGAGAGAGAGAGAGAGAGAGAGAGAGAGAGAAATTCCCGCGCTAGAAATCATCCGATTTCCTCGCTCCGCGATATATTCGAGATTGTTCTGGACTCCGAAGTGTACATTACGAGAGAACGGTTCCTCGCGCAGAATGCCAAGCAAGGGGACTCATTCGGATCAGATCGTCATTGTACAATTCGCTCCCTGCAGCTTTTTATCATTTGATCCCTGTGCGTTTCAGTGCGATCTTCCGATCAGAAATGTCTGACCGGCGCCGCCTGTCACTTGAATGGAAATACGTATGTGGGAAAAAGAAAAAAAGAAAAGAGAGGCCACGCTCTTTTACAATTCCCACCGATCGTCATCAATGAGCCATCGACGTCGTATCTTGCGCCACGTTTGAGAAGTGCCAGCGCGTTTCGGAAGTGCGAGAGGGGCCGGTTTGGAGAAATTCACAGAGAGTAACGAAACCGGCTCGCGAGTCGCGTCCGACGTTATTCTCATCCGCTTCCGCAATCCGGAGTACACTCTATGACGCTCGTCTTTCGAAAGAATCCCGTCGCGGCGGAAGAAAGAAAGAGAGAGAGAGAGAGAGAGAGAGAGAGAGAGAGAGAGAGAGAGAGAGAGAAGGTATTCGCGCATCCGCGCGCGTTCCGTTGCAACTTGACGCCGCGGACGCACCGCATCCGAGGCGGCGAAAATCCGCTTCGATATCCTTCCCTCGCCGCGCGAGCGGCGCGTTTGATCCTTCGCGATCTCGTCGCGCAATTTTGTTCTGGGGACACGCGCGTCGTTAGCGGATGAACCTCGATTCCGCACCCCCGCGGAACTTATGTGCGTATATGCGTACACGCTGTCGCGCGAGTATCGGGGTCACTATTGTAGGATATTTCTATCCTGATGGAATTATTAAGTGTGATGGGTTCTCGACGCCTCAGATTGATAGAACAATGAGTAAAGAAACTCTTTATTCCTCTTTGCAAAGATATAACATCTCTCGATGGGCTAGCTGACTCTACAGCTTCGCCGTTCGAGACTCTACAATTCACACTGTCTTGTCTTTGCTGCCCTTGTCATTTACATACTCAAAAATGGTGCTACATTTCAGAATTGTCGGCTAATCGCTACGTATCATCTGGATAAATCACGTCGTCCCGCGAGCTTCCGGCTATCAGCAGTTTTTCTCGCGGTTATCTTTGGATGCAACACACGCTCGTTGGCCTCTTTGATTATAAGCTTTTGATATATGCCGCCATCGATAATCTCTTTCTTCTACTACACTATCGGGTAATAGTAAACGCGCCAAGGTGCGTATCGGATTTTTGCGCCAAGAACGCGCATGTCTGCTTTACATACTTTGCGTCATTAGCTGTTGCTTCTCCGATTATTACCGGACACGGGAAAGCTGTTGTCTGCGCTTTCATTCGTCGCGTCGCGCCGCGCGCGCGCGCGCATTCATTCATCGACATCCCCTTTTTTTTAATTTGCATCCCCGTTCGAGGAATGCTCGAGATTCAGCGAGCAGCCAGTACTAAGCCGAGCGTGTCCGCCGTGTATTTCTCCCTATTGTTCCTAATTTACGAGTCTCGCGGCTATTCTTCTCTCGCTCGCTAATTAACGGGTCGGCAGAACTAGATTCGAGGCTGTAACTCGAGAGAATTTGGTCGCGCGACAGCGGTACTTTTCCACTGCACGACACACCGAATGCACCGAACAAAGAGACGCCGGAAACGCGGCGTTCCCGACTCTCGCTCGCCGGATGCTGCGACGAAGAAAGCTCGATTACAACGGCCACTGCGTGGCCGTTGATACGTTATCATCGCGTGTAATATCGCGCACACGCGTCTCTGAACAATGCCGCGCCGGATTACGCGCAGGATACCCCGCGTATATCCGATTATTTTTAATCGTCGATTAAAAATGGCCGATGAACAAAACCTCGGATCCTTGGAATCAAAACCGATGCTCTCTGCGCCGCTAGCGTCGCGGCTATCTGGATTTAACTTCCGCCACCGCTAATAACCGCGGAGGTTGTGCAAACCGGGGCATCGAGCTGCACATCGAGCCGGGCATTTGATTTTCACGCGCTTACGCGCGCGGAACGACGAGATCATGACGGGTTTTATAACCCGGCCATTTAAAAGTTCCATCGCGAGCGGCCGGTTCGAATTCCGTGGCGCGATGGAAAAACGTCGCGCTCTTTATCGAATCGCTCCGCGTACGGGCGAAAGTTCCGCTTCTCCTTCTCGCCTCCCGGCTGCCTGGAAGTTTTCATCTTATCGCCGAGGAGTGAATCAACTTCCGCTCTGCGGAATAGCGCGCATATTCGACGCTGGAATATCTGTTATCGGAAGAAGGAGATGCTTATCGGCAACTTTGTTGTTTCTGTTCGCGAACTTTACGCGATCCGCGTTCGCGCGGCGTTCTCGTGACCCGAACCTCCGGCGAACCTCCGGCGAGAGGATGAAGAGGATTCGATCATCCTCCGGCATCGTTTCTATGCGTTTCTGTATTCTCGCCGCGATCACCGCTCGTTCACGCATCTGCTCGCGCGTCGCGACGACGGACGGACGCTCGATTGATTAAACGCGTCGCGACGCGGAAGCTAAGACCGTCACGGTTTTTATCGCGGAGGTTCTCTGCGAACGACTCTCGCGACGCGTGACAGCGCGTTTAGTCGTTGATGCTGCGCGCATACGAGCGCGGAAAAAAACATTCGCACCCCGAAACGCTGGAAATTGTAATTACATTTAGTCGAGCGCATTACGGTGCGCCGCGCGGCGTGATGAAAAGCGCGATACGTCATGCGACACGGCGGTGTGCGCGTTTCGCTTCTGCTGATTAAACATTCCGCCCGTTGAAATGCGAAATAATTAAAAGTTTGTCGTTTAATCTCGCGCGATTTCTCGAAACTCTCGCAAATCCGTCCGCGGATTTCGCGGGCATCGAGCGTGTCCGCCACGAGCGGATTTCTGACGGCGGCTCGAACATCGAGCGAGGCATTTTCGATAACGACGGCAAGCAGCGATCAAATGGATCATCCTCGCGCGATCTCGATGATGTCCACCTCTCCCTCTCTCTCTCTCTCTCTCTCTCTCTCTCTCTCTCTCTCTCTCTCTCTCTCTCTTTCTCTCTCTTCTCTCCACGGGAGACGCCAAGTCGCCGTATTGCAATATCCGCGGCTTCAGCCGCGCTCGCAATTACGCGAAGAGAATAACCGCGCCAAATTAGATTCGCCATTATTTCTCGCGTAACGCATCCGCGAAAAATATTTACGCGGGGCATATTTACGCGTGAATTATGCTCCGTCCCATCGCGCCCTGTGAATGTTTCTCTGTGTAATGGCCTCGAGCTAATTACCGGCGGCCGCGACTTTACCGCCAAAGTAAAAATGCCGCGTCGTAAGTGCGAGATGTGCGTGTATGTGACAGCGAGAACGAGTGGCCTTAATTCTCGCAAAAGCCAATTGGATTAACGGTTAAAGCCATTTTCCGCGCGCAGCTTCCGTCCTCCTCTCTTCCCTCTTCCCTTTGCTTTCCTTCTCGCTGTCTCTCCTTCTCTCTCTCTCTCTCTCTCCCTCTCTCTATCTCTCACTTCTCGCTGTCGAATCGGAGGGAAGGTCGGCTCCGTCTGCATAAAATTAACGGGATAAAAGCTTCTGCTCCTTCGCCTGGGAAATGGTCTGTCTACTCTACTCGCTTGCACGCTCCCGTCTCTCTGTCTCTCCCGTCTGCCTTTCCCTTTCTCTCCCTTTGCCTCGTGACCGGTCTTATTTCATCGTTCTCTCCTGCACGCGCGTGCAGTCGTCAACGTTACCGGAGGCCTTATTAAGATCTTTACCGAGATTATAAAGATTTACCGTCACGTCTCGTTCCTCCGGCCAGCTGCGTCATTCGGTCATACCGTGGCGTGTAACGTTCCCGGCTCCGCGGAAGAGCGAGCGAGAGATGGAAAGAGAGAAGAAACGAGCGCGGTATCAGCGGCGCTTATTTCGAGCGAGCATTCGCGAGCGTTGTCGTTTATATTCGCGAATATCCGAATGCGGGTCGACTGCAACGATGCGTCTAGCTAAGAGCTGCTCGATTCGCAGCACCTGCCTACGAGGAAATACTTGAATGAAACGATCGCCTTGGCATTCTCCATTTTCTCGCCAAGGGCGCACACGCGGTTAAAACTCGCTAATTGCATTCTTCGCGCGAGATACTTTCCTGGATCGCTGGCTGCTTCACGGAAATAACGCCGGGCGCACCTGTTTGCGCCTCCGTTTATAATCCTTTATTTATCGTTGCGTGTATAACTGGCGTAATAAATTCAGGAGATAGTTTCGGATAGAGCGAGAAGAGAAAGAGAGAGACGGAGAGAGCTTTGCGTAATGTATACAGCGATATTTTATCAACGCTTTTGCACAGCCGGTACGAGCATCACTTTCCCGATTGGATGAATTAATTTTCCCCCTGTGATAAATAATCGTTTATTCTTACGTCGGAGATTATAAGTCTGTCGGCTACTATTGGCAGGGAAGATTGAGCGATTAAATAATCGATAATTACCTTTATGCGCCTCGTAATTAACGCTATTGATGCATAAATTAATTTTATTAGAACGCGCCTGGAAGAACCGCGCGCGCCCGCGCGTGACGCTCGGCTGGCGCCTTCATTGATGTATGAAAATGGAAGTCGGGACCAGCATAATGTTGGATCCGCTTCGTCGCTTCCCTTCGACGAACGGTAACACTCCCCAAACTCATCTTTTCTGCTGACGAACGAGCGGTGGGGCAAAGGGCGCAGGACGAGGGCGCATTATTATAACGTCAACAGACATTTGTCACTCGCATTATCCATGAGAGCAACACATAACGGTAATAATTTATCAGCGCGCGCGATCGATAAAAATCATCGTTAACGGTCATCTTTTCTTATTTTTACCCGGCAAATTAATAGCCGAAAGAATCGAAGCTCGATCTCGCCAACACGAAGGAAGCAGTTTAATCGCAAACTGACGTGTCAAGAGATCGAAACTTGTTTGGATCTCGCATATCGAGCCGCATATCGACTCGAGTTTATCGGGACCGAGAACGGGAACTTGGCAGAAACTGTAACAATGTACGAGCCATTCCCTGACCTCGAGAACACCGAGGGACTCGGAGTGAGAGAGAAATCACGGCTGGAATATCATCATACCCGACAATTAACGATAACATCGTACGAACAACGAGAGGAACGAGTCGAACGTTACCCGTTTGTTTTTCTGCTCTGTAGCGGTCGTTGCGAACGAGGACCTCGACCGTTGCTAATTGTCGGTCCAAATTAGGAACTAGAAGGAGACGGAGGTTCAATCTTGCTGCTCTAAATCGCGGATCTCGAGTACGGCGGACTAATGCCCAGTGAACGGGCACTCTTTTCTACACGGCGTAAATATTGTGCATGTTAAACCGAGCGAGACTCAATTTGAGGGTATTCTCTATTACCCAAATCCGAGCATCCGGTCGCACAATGTAGAGTTGGTTGGACCCGGCAAAGATCGACCGGCGAGTTCTTCAACACGCCTCATCGATCGATTTTACGCGCATCAAGTTGCGCATGATTACGTCTTACGTACGCGAACACTCCAATAATGCGCTATTTGTCAAACGCTATTTCTCGGTTCGCTCGTGGTTCGCAGCCCGATAGGTAATTCTCTCAATCACTTTCAGCAGGAATCAATCGCTTGGCGAAAGTCCTTAACTCCGCGTCCCCGTCGAGGGACGCTGCGGTAATTCGAAGCAAATTACACGTGCTCCGACAGAGAGAAGAGAAAGGAAGAAAAAGGAAGCTCGCGATCGAGGTGTGCGGCCGTGCGTTATGAGGAAATATCGGGGATTTAATATTCCACGGTCGCGCTGCGTTGGGAAAAACAAAAAGAAACTTGGCGGCCAAGTGGAAGAACCAGCAGGGAGCAGGAAAGCAGCGCCCGGATAGCGGGCGATAAATTACATTGCACCGTAGGGGTGCGTACTCTCCACCCGCTGGCGCGGTCTCTTTAACAGCCAGTTAATAGTTTTTTCCAGCTCGAGACAAAGTGGGTTCGCTAAGAAATCGAGTTCCGGCCGTCTACCGCCTTTCAAGCCGCCGGGCTCATCGATATTCCCCCTGCCGGGGATGCTCGATTTATTTTCAACGATCTCTTTTTCGCTCGTATTCGCATTGAGCTCTCCTCAACGATCCGCGCTCGCTTTTACACATAATCGCAAATATCTCGCAAGACTCGACGACAGTCGCGAGTCTCGAATCACGCAGAGATCGCGCTCGAGTTCCAGATCGCGCGAGCGTCTTGCATTTCTCGATCGCGGAGCAATCGCAATGCAAAGCGACCAACAGGTTTTCTTATCCATTTTTACTTCCGCCGCGATCGTACCGTTCCATCTTGAGGAATCGAGAGAGATAAAGCTCGTTGATCTCGCTCTCTCGCTCTCGGCAAAGTTTCACGTCGCCCAATATCAATCAATCCGTTATATTAATTTACGATTCGGTCTTCGGACGAGATGGCTCAAGCTCGTTCTGCTCAAGCTCGGGTTTGCTCGAGCCGGGGAGATCGTTCGTTCAATTCTCTCAGTGCCGTACCGAATAGCTAAGCAACGGTCTCGGTACGAGACTTATGTATACTTGATGACTTTCTCGGCAAGCGCGCTGACGTGGTCGAGAAGAGCATCCATCGTGTCGTCACGACGATACCTCTCGACGATAACTCTTCCGTTCGTTCCTGCTTTCATTCCAGTTGGCGCAAAAGCGCGAAACTGAGCGACCAAGCAAGTAAATCTCCTAAAATCGGCGATCGTGCGATCGGTAGCCGCAAGAGCGAAGCTAATCGTTGCTCGGTAATCCACGGCGATTGATCCGATGACGACATTGATCGCCGACAGAAATCAATCTCGTATAAGCCGATGATGTCGTTTATTATTCCGGAGCAAATTGCGTTTCCATAATGCAACGCCAAGACATAAACATCCGATAGGATATTTATTCAGTCATTATCATATATATTAAAAATATATGGCGACGCCGCGCGCCGGTAAGCTCACGTGAAATTTTTACGCGAGCTCCGTCACTCGAGCGTCATCAGAATGTAAATCAGAGACATAATTCATTAAACCGAACCGCGCGAGCCGCGAGCAAGGCACAGTTCTGTTTTTACGTTCGGGGGAAGGAGCAGGGAAACAGAGGGATCTCCGAATTTACATTATACATCGCGTTCATTTATTCGTCGTGCTAATCAGGTCGCGGTACGTGATACGTAGAAACCGGACATGAAACCCGAAACTCGCACGGACCGTACCCCATGTTTCCGCGGTTTCTCCTTCCGCTTCTCGCCGCTATACCTTTAACATGTCATGAGGAAGTAGCACGCTGCCCCCGTAGCGGTAACACACGGACACACCTACACCGAGGATCGCCCGCATTGCAACAGATGGAGAAGAACCGGCCATTCTCGGGAGAGTGATCGCGCATCGCCGGAAGGGCGAGGGGGAGAGCAAGCACGTATAAACTGCGTTGCAGTGCGCGCTTGACGCCGCTAAAAAATGTTCAACGGGAAGATAAAGTTCCTGCTCGCGCGCGCGCGCCCCCACGAAGCGGAACCGCGAGGACTTTCAAGAGAGAAAGAGAGAGAATACGCAGGGATGATGGACCACTTAGTTGACGTTGCTGACGAGACGCGGGCGTGCATGTCGCGCACGTGGATCGCACTATGGAAAGTGAAGGGTGGTTCAGTGCGAGAGACAGCTCCGCTTTTCGGTCCGATGGGAATCGCTCGGCATTTTCTTAATGATGTACGGAAGGCTTCGAATGACACTGGACGAATTTGCATAAACTGCGTTTAAACGGAAGATTGTTCTCATAGCGGGAAGAAATGCATTGCAAACGATACCGTTGCAAGGCGCACATCATTTGGATTTTGATCCCTTGATCCGTCTTGATCTTGTTTCATGGTCACGCATGATATGAAAACTACGGCTCGTACAAGGCGAAGGTAACAAGTGCTCTTGAGCGTAATCCATCGATAGGCGGTATCCGCGAAGAGAAAGAAATTTCAATGAGGCCGCGGATACGGGAGCCATCTGCCGATGTCAAAGTTCGCGGAGGAACTCGGAAGTTCGCATCGTGCGCACGCGCGCACGGAATAAAGCGCGTTCCATTACGGTCCCTCGGTCCGGATATCGCGGGACGAAGATGAAACAGCCGCATTATCCCGGCCGGGTAAAGTTTAACACGAATTTTTGCTGCCGTTCCGACGACGCTGCTGGATATCGTTGCGGCTGCGCCGCGACGATCACAGCGGTAGTTGCAGCGGTTGTGTAAGACGTAAAGCCCGTGATACGTAAGTAACTCGGTTATGAGCCATCCATTACCTTGCTCAACTCCAGCGGCGATCCTCTTCCTCCGGCGTCGGTTGGCCCGACCACCCGCGCGTCCGTCTTCCCTCCCCCGCGCCCGGCATAACTCCAGCATCGCCATCGCCGGCATCATCAGAGAGTTGCGGCCCTCCTAAGTGCAGGGCCGCGAAAGTCCCGCGTACGCTGTTTACGGAGTTAGCCTCGGGCAGTGTCAAAGCGTCGGTTCCCCTCGTTCCGCGCGACGACTCCCTTGTCCAGTGGATAATGTCAGAAACAAGCAGCCGTGTCGCCAGGGAACGCGACTCGTCGTGCGACCGCTGTCACACACATACACACACACACACACACACACACACAGTGGAAAGAGCCCGCCGACTAACGCCCGTCATTTTTCGCGCCTCAACTCCGGCCGGAACTTCCGCCGCTCGGTTGAAAAATATCGGGAAACTTTCCGTCCCCGTCGATTGGATACCTCCGAGGTCTACTTTCGGTGCAGAGCGCGCGCGCGGGTATCGATTGTGTGAGAAAGTTGGATTAGAAAAATCCAACCCCATCCCCGCGCGAATTATCGAACCATTCTTGCGAGATTCGTTCGCCATCGGGCCGGTGTAGCCTTGGATCCGCAAACTGAGCTTAAACCGTGAGAGGAAGAGAGAGAGAGGGACGGTGTCGAGCAAGAGCACTCACGCTGGCGGAGATCAGCGATGCTGCTGCAAGAAGGTCGGTCAGGCGCGGATGGAGAGCAAATATAAATCCGATTTAAATATTTCATTCGAGCTCTGCGCTCGTATCAAACGCGAATGTGGACAAGGTGAGATCGCGAGAGCCGCGTTTGTCGGCCAAAGCCCGCCGCGGTTGCGTTTAACACGATGACTGAGGTTCATTTATTCAGGTTCATACAATATGTGTATGTGCATGTGTATGTGTGTACGCAAGACAAACGGGGAATTAAATGCAAACATTTAGAGTCAAACGCGACTGACTCAGAGATCGTGATCATTACGATCGATCATATGCGCATCGCGCGAGATCTCTCGAACGAAAGAGATTGTCGCAACGACGTGGGGACATAACTGAAGAGAGTCACGAGTACGTAATCATTATCTGAACTAGATCATTACCGAAACTTGAAGTACTTAGCTGCAGCAATTACAGCGAGCTGCAGCGACTATAGTCGCTGCTGTAACTCGGCACTCGGTCTCTAATTGCGATTCCTTAATGATCGTAGGCGGCCTCGGATTTGCGATCATGGATCAAAACTAGCTTGCGCTTTCGCCAGCCGACGAAATGTCGATCCTCCTCGAGCTGCGACTGGCAGCTAATTCACTTGAACGCGCGATCCCGCAAAGACAAAACGGTAAATGTCGCAAGCGATGATGATCATCACAGGTAGACCTGGTGATTTCCTTTCCTTCTCTCTCTCTCTCTCTCTCTCTCAATGTTTCTTAATTGCGAGCAAACCCTCCCGAGTTGAGAGAATGGAGTCTCTCGGCCGGGTCGACCCGGGTTATCCACGTCCGACAAACTCTTCGTAATTGCTCGACGAAAATGTTTGTCCCCTTCTCCCACCTCTCCTCTTCGGTGTCATTTTAAAGTTCCGAGGCGAATCCGAGAAGATGGGATGCTCGTTTGACAACGTGACTCAGATCGAGCGATAGCTCGGGATCCGTGGCCGTGTCGCACTTGGAATCGCGCGCCGGGTCACATCATTAAATCGGCATGGTAATCGCGAGATGACGGCTATCCGGAAGAGCCGGGCCGGATTTGTCAAGTTGGGGGAGCCGCGGACGCGGACGCGGCCCGCGATCGTTTTATCTGGCTTTCCTCGCGCGTTACAAATCCGGACGGGTTATTCCGGGCGCATGCAAATGCGCGTAATCTGACAATGTTGCTCGTCCACATATTTTGAAATCGCATTTTTCAATTGGAAAATTGGATCCGGTCGCGCTCGCGCGCTCTCTCTCTCTCTCTCTCTCTCTCTCTCTCTCTCTCTCTCTCTCTCTCTCTCTCTCTCTCTCTGTCTCGCCATTAGCTGCCGCTTTGTTTGACCGCCAATAAGTTATGCGCGTATGCAGATGATAAAAATCGAATTGGACCCCGAAATTGGTTGCCCGGGTCAGCGCGCAAATCTTGTTCGACGCAAATTCATTGGCTTTATTGGTATGCATAGGTCCGCACGAGTGAACTGTGATATTAACATTATAGACTCCGGAGGAGGAAGGAAAAAAGAGGAGAATAAAAAACCGAGGCATTCGTGTATCGAGCGGTCCGTTTTATCGAACCTGCCTGCGATCAGCCGGCGAGGCTGACGAAATATCTAATTAAAAGCGCGAGGAATAGCGCGAGCTCGTGAAGTGATATCGATAACGCGTTGGCGAAAAATCCGCTCGGGGCACAAACAGACTCCCCGTCCGGCTCTTTTGCGTGACAGCGAGCGAGATGGCCAAACTTATTCGTGCGTTTCGCTGCAAAATCTTTTGCAAAATTCGCTCGCTGCTCGCGATCCGCTCTTTGCCGAACCGTAGCCAGTCCGTGTGGCTTTAACATCGGCGATTCGGATTCCCTTGGTGTAGGTACCGGTGGGTACCTCCCGGCGTTGTCTCTTAAGCAGCCAATCCCAAAGTACTACCTGCAAACTCGGCAATCTCGCATTCGATGAATCCATTGTCTCCGGCGGTGCATTTGCCTGCGGAACCCTTCTTCCGCCGCGATACCGTCGCAAGTATACCCCGTTCTCCCTCCTTCCTTCTCTCTCTCTCTCTCTCTCTCTCTCTCGTTATCCGGCTGAATATCCCATCCCACGATCAGCCCTCTGATTTTCCCCCTTTCCGTCGCCGACGTTTCTCATAAGCCTGATTCGCATCGATCCGCAGCTGCGGAGGATGAATCAAAGACGATGTCGCACTCGTCGACGCTGAATCGTCGCGACTTTTCGCCCGTAAACGCCGAGCGAGCCATTCTCTGTCCGAGTTTTAATTTCACGCCGATGCCTCACGCATCGATTCCTCGCCGGTAAATCGATGATTGAAATGACGAGAGCTGCAACTCTCAAATGTGCGCGCGCGGTTGCGCGATGATTCGCCCCCAGATGAGAAATGTCGTTGTACAAGGCGCGGAAAGTACACATCGCGTGCGTGTCGCGCCGACGCGACGAATGCGAATTCACCAATATCGGCGAATTTTGCGAAAGCCCCACGCGTCTCGTTGATTATTAGCGCGCGCTTTCCGCGGGATGAATAAGCGCGAGCGGCCGCGAGAGCGGCTACTATTTCAATGTAAATTACGCGGCTTTAATCTTTGCGCGGAATCAGCGGAATCACCAGTGAGTGATATTCGCTCAGGATGCCTCGCTAATTATATAGTCTTTTTGATTGACGTGTCCAAGGTGCGCCGGGCCGCTTTCAAAGGCGCGCACCTGCGCGTTATGCAAATGTCCGCGATTGCGGTGGCGCACGTACGTGCGCAACACGGCGCGCCATATAATGTAACACACGCTCGAAATCATGACTGACCCAGTACATCTCCCTCCCCCGCTCTCTGTCTCTCTCTCTCTCTCTCTCACCGCGTGACACGTATTCATATGATAAGTGCGTCATTAGCGAGGCTACGCTAATGGCCTGTCGTAATTTGAATATCTCGCGGAAACTTGTCGAATGCCCCGTATAAACTTCAGGATTTCCCGTTGTGACGCGAAGATGACAGATGTACACTCGCGTAATTGTGCCACTGTCATTGCTGCGTCGCGCATTCATGTCGTTCGATCGACATGCATAATTAGGGATCGCATTATGCGGCGAATACGGCAATTTTACGATCGGCACGGACGACAACGGCCGGCGACGCTGTCCGATTTCCATATTCGATTCGGCAATCTCGATTTCGTTAATTTCGAGCCGCGTGCAGTGTCCCTTAGCTCACCGTAGATGCCGTCCCGCTGGAATCCCACGATTCGCGCCATTTCCTAAACTTCGTAATGAGGGCACTCGCGCGGTTCTTCCTCGCGCTGGACGCTCATTCGCGCGCGCGCGATCGATAAGCGTGAATTCGCTTAATTTAACAAATCCGAAAAGCCGCGCCAACTGGCTTAACGCTGGCCAGGCGTTATCGAGGGCCACGGGTCAAAGGTTAAGAGAGAAAGAGCGAGCGAGAGGTCGGCCGCTCCAAGTTGGCGCAGCTTATATTAAACGCTAATTTGCATCACATCTGTATGCACCATCGCGCATATCCCGGGCTTACGCGGAGTGCTCCGTTCTTAATACTTCGTTAAGCTCGATGCCTATATTTCGAACTATATTTCGGCTGTGGTACGAACAAGGGCAATCGCTTGTTGTTTCGCTGTCGATTCGCTCGCGCACGCCGGATGGATCTCCCGAAATTTCATCAACATTGCTACACGAGGCTGAAAGAATCCCGTCACGTTGCTTATCCAACTCATGCTTATCGCTCTCGTTTCGAGAGCGCGCCGCCGCGCGCGCGAGATATCTCGAAGATCGAGGCGCGCGCATGCGCGCGCGCGCGCGCCCGCGCTCGGCGGGCGATTAAAGTAAAACGTGCGATTAAAGCGGAGCGCACGGAGGATTAGCATGTCAGCTTGTCTGGAAAATGAGATTTTCCGCGACACGAATTCAGGGACGGAAGTTCAGCTGCAAAGCGATTCGTCCAAGTTGCGTGCTACTCGCGTTCTTCCAATTAGCGATAACTATGAATTATTTTGAGCAGGCTCGCCCGAACGATCGCGCTTGCGGCAATCGCGCGCGAAAGCGCGCCGTTAATTAATACGACATTATCCCGTGCGCGCGCGCGCGCGAGGCAGAAGTTTTGAGGAGTTTTGTTCATTCGGGCGCGCGAGGATACGCTAATTGGAACTTGCCGCGCTTAGTCGTAACAGCGCGAGCGTTTTCGCGCGCGGCGATATTTCGATCCGAGTGTTTCCGGATGAGAAGTTCCCAGTCGTGATTCCAAAGATTCGCGGAAACTTTGGCGGAGGCGCCGCTTCTCGTCAACGCTTCTCATTCCGCGTCGTCGCGTCAATAAAACGCTAAAGCAGAGAGCGGCCTTTCCACCGCACGCGGTGCGAAACGTCGCACGTGGTTGTGCACGTGAAAGAGTACACGTGAGCATTCGGATACTGACATGACACATTCCGAATTTGATCATTCGAGGCTTCTCCGAGCTCTGCGACGAGGATTCCAAACACTCCGCCCGCTCGCCGAGCGGCAACTCTTTGTACGTCGAGCCCTTTACAAGACGCCGCCTCGAGTGCACGGAACGTCCCGCGACAAATGTAGGTCGATACTGTCGACCGTGGTCGCTGCTCTCTGCAGCTTAACGAGCCAACGCAATTCCCGCGCGGAGCTCCGTCCGATCATCCGCACGTCCGACGAGCGGCCGACGTGAAAGCCCTTTCTTCCCAACGCGCACACGCGCGCCCCGGCTCACGTACGTACGCACGCACACGGCCATCGTTTTTCATTCACCGTCATCTCGGCGCCGCTGCTTTTTCCCGCGCTCCGTCGATTGTTTATTTCCTGTCCCGCGCGACCGCGCGAGCGGACGCTGCGCGGTCGCGCGTGATATCGACGCCCGGTAGATCAAAGCGCGCCGCCATCGCACAAGCGTTTCACACTAACGACTGCGCGGCTGCGGCGCAGCGCGGCGCGCCACTTCCGGTGCGAGGCTCCCTCGGGAGTCCGCGGAGACGCGCGATGAACGCGAGAACGCGAGAACGGAGTGGAGAAGTCCGGCAAATACCCGGATGGACAATTCGCTGTGTCGGCCCGCGTATCCTCACGGCACCATTGTTCGCGCTCTCTCTCTCTTTCTCTCTCTCTTTGTCGGCGGGGGGAACGCGCGGCGAAATTGCAGCGCGGAGGCACGCGGAGGACGATTAAGGAGCGAAGCGAGGCAAACGAGCGTACCTCTTGTCGATGCCGATCTTTTTTATGGAGAAAGATCTTTTTTATGGAAAAAGATTGGAGAAGATTGTGCGTCGC
Organism: Eciton burchellii; assembly: GCA_020341155.1. Classification (NCBI taxonomy): domain Eukaryota; kingdom Metazoa; phylum Arthropoda; class Insecta; order Hymenoptera; family Formicidae; genus Eciton; species Eciton burchellii. Next base: position 6,260,582 of record JAHMML010000002.1, read on the forward strand.
AACTCGCGTCGTCCCTCCTCCCACAATGGGAAATGATTAATTTCACGGCGCTTGTTATCGGCTGCTTGGGTATTATTCGGTAAACAGGAGAGACGCGTCTCTCTCATTCGCGTCTCCTTCATATTGTCGCGTATTTCTCGCGGGAATGTAATTTTTAAAGAACATTTTTTGCGTTGCGCGATAACGTTTGACGGAGTGACAACGGTTTTGTTTACGTCGACCGAGGCTAATGCACGAGGCAACTTTTAACGAATCTCTATTACGTAATAAAGCTGATGATTAAATTAGCGTGCTATACATGTATACATACGTGCTACATATACATACATACATACATACATATATATATATATATATATATATATAGATAGATAGATAGATAGATAGATAGATAGATAGATAGATAGATAGATAGATAGATAGATACATATTTGTATATATCCCATCTGTTTTTACAGATGAGTTTGCTCGTTGGATTTCAAAAGTTAATTTGGATTAACTTGCGTCATTGTTTCGCAAATCACGTCGTTTAATATATCATTTATTGATCCCCCCCGCGCGGAGAGGCGCTTTAATCACATCGCGGAATTATACATTCGACAAACATCAAACATGTATCTTTTCGTGCAATTATTTATTGCTTAATTCAATCTTTCGCAAACAACGTCCGATAATTAAATCGCGCGAAAATAAAACACGGGATGAAACGCATTATTACGAGTACTTGGACTTTTTATCAAATGTCCGCGGATCTCCGCGCGGCGGAGTGGTGGTGGGAAGGAGGAGCTGCGGGCGTAGTTTAATTTTCATTTAATTAATCGGCACGCGATACATAATTCCGCGATTTCCGATCGGAATCGTTCGCTTTTATTCGCATTTGCGTATCCGCGCTCGGCGGCCATCGAATGTTCATTCGCGCCTTCAGGCGGAATGCTGGCGCTCCTTATCCGTTGAAAAATGGTATCCTCATGGAACTTAGCATCCATTGCAGCCGGGTCCGGCGTAACCAGCCATTTATCACTCGATACACAGCGTAGCACGTGTACCGTACATGACTAGGGTGGATCCGCCGACATCATGACGGTACATAGACGGCTGCAGCCCGTTGCAATAACCAATAGGACACGTGAGCACGCGCCTCATAATCCGAGGCAGGTAATGGATAGGTATCCTTCTTGTTAATTAATCGCATCCGCGGAGCTGGAGCTTCTCGCTTGACGACGAGCACGCCGATAATAATCCGCGAATTATCGCGCAGCGTCCGCGCGAGAAAGTGGCGGGCGGAAAGGGACGACGATCGCGCCGACTGCCGCCAATCCGCGATCTGGAATTTATTTACGAGAATCCCAGGGATCCTAGGGATTTATTAGTCCGCTGCGAGAATCGAGTACCGAGTACCGCGCTCTTTTCAGCGCTTCGTCTTCCGGGAAAACGGAAACGCGCAAAGCATGATTCCGCGCAGTTCCCATCGAGTATTGCTCGACGACGCTCGTCTTATTGCTCGTCCATGCGATCATCTCTCGAGATGAACACCTTCGTCGTTCCGCCATTTGCGAGCTGCGCTGGATGCGATCGACCGTACGGCGGGAGCGCAATCGATAACGATTGCGTGTCATCGTGTCTGCACGAGTCAAATGGCAGTTAGATACGGGTGATTTGAATTCAGGATGGACCAGTCCGCGATCAGATCGCGTTTCGAGTTCGTCTCTTCAGATTCAGCTCGACCGATGACAACTCGAACAATCTGTGCAATCGGAAGAAGAAAGAGGAGGAGAAGCGGAAAACCAGAGTTTATTGCTACTTAGCGTACCCTCAATCGGAGACATTTCAGCACGAGCATCATCGCTGAAAGTTTGAAACTTTGCTGCCTCTAGTTTGCGTGAATCGTGCGTTACTACTCGAGTCCGATAAGAGGGATTTATTATCATCGAGAAATAACGCTCGGAGCTGCACGTCTGCGGAAACGGTTGGTGCATATTTTAGCGGCACAATCTAGGCGAACGGCGAACAGTCGTGTTCGACCCGGACGTGACCCATTATTACCGCGAATACAGGAGGTCGCCATAAGCTAGGGACAGGAGGAGTGCGCTCGCAGGCCACTGCGATAGGATCCTCTCTCGACTAGGCCATGCTAATGAACTTGGCCTGCCATTATCTCAACTGCAGATAGCAGTGCCACTTCATCCGACCCTCCGTCGAACTACGAATAACTAGCCTCGTCCCCGTTCCTTCCGTTCGATCGGCTCTTTAATATAACGCTGATTGTTCAAACGCTTGTACTTTCGCCTAACAAGCTCACTCTCCCGAATCATGTGTACCGTAAACTGTCCGTTTCGTTGCATCTCCTGCTAGATTGACCTCTAACGCGATAAATCTGTCGTCCGTCATTACCGCGTCACGAGAAGTCAAGCGAGGAATTGATCCAACGAAACAACGAAGCAATTGTCATATGCATATACACACATATATATGTAGGAGATTTCTATCCTGATGGAATAATTAAGTACGATGGATTTTCGACATCTCAGATTGATAGAACAATAAGTAAAGAAACTATTCCTCTTTGCAAAGATATAACATCTCTCGATAGGCTAGCTGACTACTCTACAGCCATTCGCAACTCTACAATTACTCGATTACCGTCTGTCACACACTGTGTCATGCTCTCACACTGTCTCTCTCTGCCGCAGCCTCTGCTGTCGTTCTTTTTATACCCAAGAGTCGTGCTACATCTCAGAGTTGTCAATCGCTACTATCATTCGCTATTATCATTCGATCACGTCGTCCCGCGAGAGTCAACGGTTTCTTTCGCGGCTGTTCTTTGTTCTGGATGCGAAGCGCACATGCGTGTCGGCTTCTCTGATTACAAGCTTTTGATACGTGCCGCCACCGATAATCCTTTTCTTATATACTACATAACACACACACACACACATATATATATCTCTTTTTTCTTTCGAGCGCACGCGAAAACACGTAGCCTCAGCATCGCGCGATCACGGGGGCACGCGGGATGAATTCGCGAGCGCGCGCGCGCGCGCGCGAGCGTTCTGTATACTAATTAGTTAATTGCCTCGTTCACGCGTTAAGCGCGATCCCGGGAGCGCAGCATGCCGGGAGGAAGGGAGGAGGGATCGGGCGGGCGTAAGTCTTTATATACACACCGCGTTGAAATTTCCTAGTTTTACGACGTTACTGAATTACCGGGAGAGCCGCGCCAACATCCGCGGGCTCTCTATGAAAGGTACGAGAGGTAGCAGCTACTTGGAGATGTTAAACTGTCATTATGCGCGCAGCCGAAAGTTCAGAGTGTTCCGGCAGAGCGAGCGTAAACCCCCCCCCCTGCTCTTTTGCTCTTTGCTAAGTGGATTTACGCGCGTGGGAACAGGGAAGCGAACGCGAGCCGGATCGTCCGCCAAACGCGACGCTCGACCTTCGACCCGCAGCGGCGCGGAGACGTATATCGCGCGGGATCTCACTAGGTGAAATTTCGCCGTGGCGGTCTAATTGAAGCTAATTGAAAATCGATCGATCGGAGTTGCGGTATGCGGGACTATCGGCGCGCCCCCGCCGCTATTGCCCCCGCGCCCCGGGATGCGAATAACGGATTATCCAAGTAATGCACGCAAATCGCGCCACGCGATACTTCATGGCCGATCGGGGATTAATAAAGGCGCGATCGGGACGCGCGATCCGATTCCGCTCGCTTTCTTCTCCACTCCGGAACACCCTCCCCCCTCCGCCCTCCGTCTCCTCGGTTCGCGATCAAAGGGCCGCGAGATCTCGATGCACGAGTTTTACGATATCACGTCGCGCTGCACGTCGCGCGATTTATCTCATCTCGTTCACATGGTTCCTGCTACGACGACTTGCTGCCGAAGTAGCGCGGCTCGACGATTCGCGCGGCGCTTCGACGCGAGCTATCGAAAGCGAGGTATCGAAATCGAAACGCGATATTCGATCGCGATCGCGCTGGCAACCCGAGCTACACGATGGGATACCCGAGTTCCTTCCTTGGATCCGTTTTCTCGTTTTCATTCGTCGACAATTCGCGCTAGCTCGCTAAACGGACCCGACGCGTAATCGTTAGCCCGGAAGCTGATCTCGAGCTGTTGGCTAACGATTACGCGTCATCATTTATCGCGTCGCGACCAACGCATTGATTTGCACGGCGATCGTACGCGCGTTGTTCCACGCGTGCACTCGCCATTAACACGTGGCGAGCGGTGCGCTTTGTGCAACGTCACGCGACTGCTACTTAATTATCCGATTGTGTTACTCATCTATATGAAGCGTCGGGCTCCGCTCGGCGCGTAATTATATCGATTGCGAGTAATCGCGTTACATGCGCGTACACAAAGGAAAATGCGAATCATTAAACCTGAACCGCTGCGTGCGCGCGATTCTTCCAATTAACGTCCCGTCATTTCACAGGGCCGCTTCGCGTCTTTCGCGCTGTTGCAGCGAGCCTCGCGAATTCTCGCGCGAATTATCCCGCGAACGGCGGGGAATTATTCCTCGGGCCGGCAAACACGTTCCTAAACGCGGACAAGAAAGCACCCGCTACGTGACGTTCAATATTCATGGCGCGGAACTTTAAAAATTAAAAAGGAGGAAACTGAACACGTGTCTATTAGCATCGAGTAATGAATCCCTAGGAAGTAATTAAAGTTTCCGCGGAGAAAATTCCCCGTCCAGGACCCAGGGCGAATCTCGGATGCAGCGCATTTTTCACCGTCGCCGCGCATCCGTCCGTTTCCGATTCCCTCTTGGATCCGCTGAATCGTAAACTCGCGCGCGGTACTCGCGGAGGAAACGGAGGGAGGAAAAAAGAGGAGAAACACTCGAGAAAGGAGCGGCGCGTTTAACGCGTGTGCCGTTAATTGAAAGACCTTTGAAACCCGCCGTCTCGCTTCTCGAGGCTGCGAGGGATCGCGACCCGTTCGCGCGGACGTCAAACGACAATTATCGAGCAGGTGGAAGCGTGGAGTGCACACGGTGCAGTGCTCCGATGATGATGGGATCGTGCGTGCGACGTTCGCGAGGAAGTTCGATCTCCGCTGGCAGAAAACGACACGCGTTCCTCGCGTGGACCGCGACGCGCACGTTTCTTACAGTCGTGCAGTCGCGCGAAAGGAGGATCTCCCGAAACGAACGAATGACGCGGCTGTCGAGGAGCTGGTCCTCGTTAATTGCTTTGCGGCGCCGAGCGCGAAACAAGTTGTACACCGACTAAATCGGGGTCTCATGCAAAATTGACGCGACTCGGCCCTGCCAACCGGTCCGCGAATTCAGACTTTGCTTTGTACTAATTAGTGTGCAAATTGCATTAAACCAACGACACTTGAGCGAAGCGAAAAATTACTTCCAGCCAGAAGTGAATTTAATCTACGTCCCGCGCGTCGCCCGTAATTCCACGCTCGGCTCGGAACTTCTTTAAGATCCCGTCGAAACGAATTGCCCCAACGTGGAAGTATTAAGCGTCTCGAAAACGTCGGCCGACAGGCTGATCACATGACCGTTTTCCTCCCCTTTCCCAGGACATTCTTCCTCCTTTCTTTCCTCTTTCTTTTTTCCCTTAAAGACCCATGCGTCCCCGACAAGGTGACATGGACGCGGGAGCTCGGAGACTTTCGCTAATTGAGGCTTTCAGACGGGGTAGGTTATTATACGACGGCTGGGTTATTAAACGACGGTTATAGCGGAATGCGTCACGGCGGCGAGGAAAGGAAGGAAGATCGGCATAGGCGCAGCAAGAGTTCGCGAGAGAGAGAGAGAGAGAGAGAGAGAGAGAGAGAGAGAGAGAGAGAGAGAGAGAGAGAGAGAGAGAGAGAGAGAGAGAGAGAGGGAGAGATATGAGAAAGAAAACGACGAGGAGAGCGCAAAGTCCCCGGTCAGATAAGAAAAGGACTCAGTGTGCTAGGGTGGATGGGTGGTTAAATAGAACGATAGAGAGAGAGAGAGAGAGAGAAAGAGAGAGAGAAGGGCCTCGACATTTAATCTAGGAGAGAGCGCGCGGATCGAGATACGTTTTGCTTTTATATTCCATCGGGCTTGTCTAAGACCCAGTGGTCCAGGAAACCAGAGAGCGCGGATTCATTCGTGGGAAAGGAAGTAGCCGGCGAAGGGAAAGGGCGGATATCCGTTTAACTAACCGGCCGATGTGCGATCCGTCTCCATCACGGTGCGCGACATCTCGGACGCGCGGAATCTCGGTATTCCTTAATGAATATAACGGATACCGCCACTGACGAGTCCTATCAGTCGGACGCGCGGTAAGAACAAAGCCGGAAGGAACAGAATTGGCGGAGACGGCGAAGACCGGACTCTTCGCCTCGGCGCGATTCCGGGATTCGAGTCCTCGAGAAAGTTTGCTGCGTTAAAAGCTGGAAATGTCTCGAAGCGCCTTTGTCGTCGTCGAGCCATTTCGAATGCGCGCGCTGTTAAGCCGCGGGCGTATCGCGAATTCGACATATTTCTCCTTCATGTCGCGACGAGCGAAGCCCCGAAAAGCAATTTCTCGCCGATAAATATTCGCGGGCTTTCGCCGAAAACCGCGCTTGATACGATCGCGCAAGCCGCTTCCGGGAAAGCCGATTTGTAAATACGCGCTATCGTACCGCAATAATGCGTACGTATCGTTAAAAAACGATCGGAATTCCGGAACGGTATGTTGCGGCGATGCTTTTGAACAAGCACGTAACGGCGCACGTTACAGCGCACGGTGGATCCAGCGTTCCGGTTTCGCTTTCTCCAACCGATTCGATCGATTTCCAAAGTGAGACCTGGGAACAACGAGGAACGAATAATCTCGCGATTAAGGCGGCTGACGAAATTTTGAACGAGGCTGGGAACAAGCGCGCGATGGAATTTTCAAACGAAGCATAGCGCAAATAAATCCAGCGGATCGCGCGCACTCCGGCACGGAGGAAAAAAATTGATACGTGATCGGCCCGGCATAATATCGTTTCATGAATATTGAAATGCGCGAAGTAGTCGCATCGAGCGCGAGCGCGGCTATCGGTTAAATTTCCGAATAAATTCAACTGGCACGCACACGAGAGAGTACAGGAGAAACATCTCATCTAATATACTAACGCTACGTGTTACAATAAACGCGCACAATAAACGCGCATTATCACCATTTCTCACGTGAGAAGCGTGCTTACTTTAAAGGGCAATGTGCTGCGAACAAAGCTTATCCCCTCAGTTTACGTAACAATAATTTCTCGGATAAAACGCGGCTCAACGTGTTTATCGGACAGTAATATCTTCTCACGAAGCATTCGGTGCCGCGTTTGGTGTCGCGGACTTTTACGCAACATCGCGATTACATGTCCCTCTCGCTGTTACCGTCTTTCCTTATTTATCGCCTAAAAAAACGACGACGTCATGGTAACCGTGCGCAATCTCGTTTGAAAGAATTCTAAACGCTTTTGTCAAGCATGGCGCCGCCATGGTAGATTCTCGCGCGCATGCCAGCAATGTAAGCTCCACGATTATTTCGATATTGCCGTCTCGCTCGGTTGCGCCATACCTCGTTATTTTGACGTTAATTATAACGATCCTCGTAGTACGGACTGCGAGAGCTCTCTCGGCGCTTCAGCGACGCGTTGTTTCTCGTTCTCGGCTGCTCTCGGCTGCTCTCGGCTGCTCCTGCATGGCTTCTGTACGCCCGATGCGATTCGGGGCTCTGTGTAATCCGTGACCGTAAATTGGGATTAAACTTAGTGCCACTTCCGGCGGGAGGCTACTATAGGCCAACGAACAGCTATAGAGCGCACTTGGCGCGCGGCTTTGAGACAGTTCCTTCAAGGCTTCCCATAGCTAGCCGCAAATTAACATTTTGACTTGTGCGAACTCTTTCGCGACTCGGTCGCCGCAAATCCGCGCAAGCGTGGATTAAATCCGTTCCCGTGATTAATTCGACTGATTAATTCCGATTGATCAGTCTTTATCGATTAATTCTCGTTGGATGCCGCGGAGACGCCGCATCCGAACTGCAGGATCCAAGTACGGATCCGATGGAAATTACGATGGAATGACGATGCTTTCGACGCCACAGATTGAAAACAAAACAAAAAGGAACACTTTAGTCTTCTCTACTGGGATGCAATGTCCTCGCAAGACTGCTGGCTCTCTCTGATCTCGCTAACTGATTGTTCACGCGCCTCCGATGATTCGCGCAACATCGTTTAAATATTTATTTATTTTAAATATATATTTATTATCATTCGAGAGAGTGAAGTGTTCAGTGAAGATGAGGGTCGTTAGAAAACAAAACAACCTTCTTTAATCATCAAATGACTTAATATCTGGATACTTGCGCTAACTCAGTAACGAATGTGCGACCGTTGCTTCTGGCTTCTCGTAAGATACTGAAGACACTGATCTCTCGACGCTTGATATTCCCGAGCGATAACGATCTTCCTTTGTTTCGGCAACGGTTGCGGCTTAATCCATTGGCTTTGTCATTCATATTCGATATGAGCTTCGATATAAGCTGTTTATATCGAAAACATTCCAAGACAACACGTAAAAAAAACCTTAACCCTGATCTCGCTGGATCGCGACTCGCAGCTTGCGGTTCTTCACTCGCGGTCCTCGCAGTTCGTTCGATCGATTCACGCGTCCTTCGATTTTTCAAAGGCGACTCTCCCACGCGTGACGTACTTAACTTTAAGACGTTTCGCGTCATTGCGTCATCGCGTCACGAAAACAACCCCCTCGAACGCTCGTATCGGCCGACATATATTTCGACATATATTTTCCTGTAAGTCCTCGAGCGTTTTTCGCGGCTGCCCTTTTCTCGACGCGACGCGTCCACACGCACACATACGCACATACAAACAATGCTTAAATCGACTTTTGATGCGCATCGACATAAACAATGTCAAGGTCTTTTGCCTTCCGTCCTACAGTCATTAGGTGCAAACAAGCGCGATCGCTTCAAACGCTTCTACTTACGCGGATAATGTCGTTTAATTCAATCGAAATTGAAACAGATCTTGCCATTTGTAATCTCGATTCTATTACCCTCATTTTTAGTCCACTTTGATTGCTCTTCATTTACGCAGATTTCGCGAGATTCTGCACGTGCATCTTGATCACGCGGGTATGCGTTGAGTTGTTCTTCCGCTGACAAAGCTGCAATGAATGCTCCAACTTTCTTGGAACTTGAGACTTTGCGACCCAAAACACGGATTTTTACTTTCGCCTCTCATTGCTGACGTTTTACGTATATCATCACGAGGCGTCCGCATCCGTTCTCTTCCTTTTTCCCTGACAAACCGAGGGCTGCGGAATGTCCGCGCGTTTGATGTAACGGCAATAGATTGATATCGAGAAATATGGAACGCTATCAGAAACTGTTGTATCGTGATAATCGCTCACGGATGTAGAATCAATGATGAGTAAAATATGGAACTCACTCGAGGGGAATTAAGAATGCATATCGTTATTTATGTGTCTGCGACGCGGCATATTCGCGCATAATCCGGACTATAATTAATAGCCTCGTAATTTAGTCAACGCCGTTCAGCTGCGTCAGCCTCGCGATTCATAATTAATAGAACGAATCACTGTCACGACTGACGATAGCAACGGCGATAAGTAATCGAGCTGCAACATTACGCGGACGAGCGCGTATGGATTTCGCGCGCTATGGATTCCGGCAGGCTCACAATGGACCAACGCATCTCGAGTTGCGTGATGCAATTGGACGTTTCAATTTCTATCACGACGGTCGTGACGGTTTATTTCCCGTCTGGAAAACTCGTCAAAGAACCATAAAGATATCCCAGCTGTTGTCCAAACTTGCTCGATCACGTCGCCGAGACGTTTTACGAGCATCCACCCGGCAACGAGAATGATACGACTGGCACTGCATCCACCGAATGATATCGAGGTACGCAAGAGGATGAGATCGAGTGGAAATCGCTCCCTGTCATGATGAAAACGCGTATGAATGCATTTGTTCGCGTTTGTTGATCGCGTCACCTCGTCCAGAAAAATCTCTTCCTATTAGAATCATCGCGCAGAGGCTCTTCGGGAGACAGAAGCATTACGCCGTACGAAGCATTCGCGACGAGAATTACGATGTCTAATAAGATCGAGACGATGGGCAATCCTTTCCACGCGTTTCGCGAGATAAATGCCTCCTTGACGCTGCGACAGCGAGGACATTCTCTCATTACGCAATCCCGCGATTATTCCCGCTCGTCCCTTCCCCCTCGATCGGTCCCGTTTATTTCTTTGATCCGTTACGGAGAAACGGAAGGGGAAGGCAGAGGGAGAGAATTCTGGTATTTAATTTAGCGCGCGGGGCCTTTAATCAGAAGGGCGCTCCTCGGGAAAGTGAGGAGCCAAACTTAAAAGGAGCTTTTGGAAGATTTAAGATGTACCCGCTCCCATACCCCACTCCCCCCTTCACGTCTCATTCTTCCTTCGTCTTGTCGCGAGAGCAATGTCCCCATCGAAACGCGCCACCTTTAAATTCACCTTCATGCGCAACGGTATCCGAAAGGTATTGCAAGAATGAGAAGAGACGCGACTCGCATATATAATTTAAATTAAATCTAGCGTGATATGAGCCGCACATTCAGGTTTGATGAGCGTCAATGATTCGATGGCGCTATGAGAAGAGGGCTTGTGCTAAATTCTTGGGAAGCTAGTATCGTTTGTTAGGTGTACAAATTAATTTCCCGCTCTTCTTCTTCTACCAATTTTGAAAATTCACATTCAGCGATCCTTTCGCGATTTTTAAGTGCTCAGATCTACACGCTTTCGAAACACTATGGGAACTAGCGAAGCGGCTGACATGACTCTTCAAAAGCAGATGTACACACGGTACAGCTTCTGATAAGGAGCATGTTTCTGCGTTTTTCTCGCGTTCCAGTTAAAACAGAACGCCGCTGAAATAATTCGTCGTACTCTTGAAAGTACTCACTCACGCGACTAAGATTGAGAGATCCCGCGAAGGAGACTATAATCTTAAAGCAACGTTCTGACGTTGCTCAAAAATCTCAAAACGAGCCATCGCAGCAGCTACTAAGTAGAAAAGGAACTTGATAAATTGAGCGATGAGAACACCTGCCGAAATCTTTAAGAACCGGAAACTTTACAAAAGAAGCAAGAAATTAATTTGCGCACCCAATACAGATATCCTTGTCGGTGAAGTATCGATAAATTATCTCCATATTTTCAAGAGAAGTTGTCAATTCTTGTGGCTTCAATTCTTAGATAGATTCATGAGAGAAGCTTGTTTATTTTATACGCTCTTTAAAGCACGCTCTTTAAAGCACGCGACCACCGTAATTACGCTGAAATAAATATGAGCGAGAAGCTCGCGCGTTAACCTAATAAGAGTAGTTTTCACTTTATGGAAAACTTTGAAATTTTAAAGTCCACGACGATCATGAGAACCAAAAGTTTCCCTAGCCGTGCGTTCGTCGCTACGTGTAAGCTATTCAAGCGCAAGTTCGTCGAACACGGTTTGCAAATTACAGAAACGTTGCAACTAACGCACAGTCAGTCGAACCTCGCAACCAGTTTCTCACCGGTATCACTCAACGTGAATTTTCCCTTAAAATCATGGTCCTATTGTAAGGCGTAATCGTCGTAACGATCATCACGCTTGAAGTTGTCGGCAATCGCTGTCGGCAATCGGATCCGAAAAAACTGGTTTCGGCTGATATCTTGCGCAAAGAACCCTCGCGTACGAAAATATCAAAACGAAAATATCCAATAAAAAATTATTATTAGTAAAGAATTATTTCTCTCACGTGCGCGAACGTGCTGCGCACGTGGAATCATCCCCAATTTATAACGCCCAATTTATAAGTTATTTATTGCGAATCGATATTATTCGAGGAGGAACGCTATCGTTACGTATGAATGATAAGAGCGACGGAACAGCCAGATATCCAGCGATACTCGCGATGGAAGCTGATAAAATAAATTATTCACGGTCACGTTTCTTGCGAGCTTCGCGTTCGTCCGCGGATGCGCTTGGAAAGCCGCACTTACGCGCCACTCGTCCGCGCATAAATTAGAGATGAATCGCGGCGGGTGGTTCCGATCTTTCACGTCGATTGGCGGCAACAGATCTGTCATCGGACGGGGTGGAGAACGCGCATAAATTATGCGTGTGGCTGCGTGAAAAATTCGCGGATTTAATTCGCGGGCTGAGCTTGGTCCGGCTGCTGCGCGCCTTAAATCAATGGCAGCCGCCGTGCATCTCGCGTGCTTACGGAGCGCGCGCGGCAGATGTTTCAGTTAAATCAGCTGCCTTCGAACTCCGCGCCGTGGAAACTATCTGTTCCGAGTGTCAAAACAGCTGTGCTTAATTAAACGTATACAATGGGCGGTGCTGGGCGAGCGCGCGTGCTGCGCCGGCCGGAAACGTCTCGGAACGGCACGCTTAATTGCGCGCATAGACGTTCCGGCCTTAATGTAGCTGTAATAACATGAGTAAACAAGGCCCACGGTGAACGAGAACAAGCCGATTGTGCGGTTGCGCGGTTAAACATCACTCATGTTTGATCCACGCGTGCCATTCGCTTTTCCTCAAAGGGCGCGTCCGCTCGAGCGCGCTGATTCCTGAAAGGCGACGAATTTAAGGAATCTCCCGTTAAGGAAATGACGCACGCAGACCAAGACGCATGCAGAAATATCCAATGGATCAAATATTTCATCGGGGGTCAACAAACGGAACGATTCGCGGCCCGGTTTATATATATTATGTCGCGGTATAAGGGTGAGCGGCGAATTGTTCCACTTATCAGCGGTCCGCCAGCACTCGCGCGCTCTGAAATATCGAGAGAGGGGATCACCCGATGGGCGATGCATTAATTAATTACGAGCCGATTATCCGGTGCCGGCGATGGTCGACATCCTGTTTTCGCGACGGCGGTGTTCTCTCTGCGCTTCATAATCGCATTATGTTTAATCCGCGCCTCATATACATTTCTATCGTACGTTGATATAAACGCGAAGCACGTGGTGCTGGTCCACCGGACACGGCGAATTCATCAAGTATTCGTTTGAAATTATTCCGTTACGAATATCGGCTCCATCCCATGTACAAGTATTACGATGCAGGCGCGCTCGCCGAAAAAGATCTCGGCGGTATCACGAATCATCCGCGTCCCCGGGATGAGCGCTTCGTACATCAGCGAGATAAAACGGACGGATGTTCGCTGCGGCGGGGACGGGGAGGACGGGGAAGAGAGGTAAATCTTGATTCGAAACGCAACGTCATTGGAAAGTAACTCCGCGGAGCCGTCGTGGTAACGGCGGTTTGATAAGACTTCAAATCTAAAAAGAGTGGATATCGCCGCTCATTTATCACGGTCAGTTTTTCCCCTCCGCGAGCGAGGTCACTCGCAGGTCTGCCAGTCTTTCCGAACTCTGATTCTTCTCGATAAGCCGCGGGACATAATTCCCAAACGCTCGCAGCTTCAAGGATGACGACGATGGACCACGTCGCGGATCCTCGAAATCGCGACCGGAGAGGCGCAAGCGGAACGAAGACGTGGGAAAGTTTTCGACAGGATGCCGGGCTTTGTTTTGTAATTCATTAAAAGTCCGTAACTCGCGAACGGTAACGACGCCGCAATGCTGCGGTACTGGCGGACCGTAAGGGAATGGGAACGACGAGATCCGGTCGACCGTTGCGGTTATTGATTATCTAATTATCGTAATTGTTCGCGCGGTGGTTGCGGTACGGTCAGATAGAGAATGAATCGCGCAAAACGCGCACCGCCGCTTCAAGACTGCTTCCCGACAATATTTCTGATCCATTAATCTCTGTGAAAGATCTCGCGTCACTAAAATCGCTATCCGCTTCGCTCTGGGACGAATAACTTCCGGCTCGCGCGCATGAAGGGTGTTACGATGCTTGCGAATGCCAATGCGTTTTGCTATTGTAGAGCTGTTCAGCGATTAATTATATGAATCCCACACGGATCGTGAATGCCATTGACTCGGCCAAACCGCGGTTAGTGGAACTCTCGATCGATTAAATGCTGGTTTTATCAAGCGGCTTTAATGGGAGCTTTCGTGAAACGCTGATCTCGCCACACACCATCACCTCGATCAAGACGCGTATAAAATGGAAACACACGATAATTATAGAATAATTACTTATTCCAACTATTTTTGTTATAAAATTCTAATATCGGAACATCCGCCGCGCGTATCGATATTACTTCTTGCTGGTTGCCATATTTGGCATTTTTCGCAGCATATTCCCGCTAAGGAATGTTTGTCTTCTAATGGAACTAGATAAAAGTTCATTAAGAGGAAATTGAAAAATAACGAACCACTTTGTTATATTTCAGCTGTCACATTTTATTCGTCTCTGTGCATCATGATCAACGGGGAGGAGCAAAAACATAATTATGCGAAAAAAAGAAAATGATAGAAAGCTAGGATACAATGAAACAAATTCAACTATAATTTATGAAGACGCGAAGCGTCAACGAGACATCAGAGATACAGCCTGGAGACGCAGCTACACTCGAAACAGAACTCGAAACAGATCCGCAACAGATGTACCGAACCGACATATAGATTCGTACATAATCGATAGCCGTCGCCTCGAGAACAACTTATTTCGATTTCCCCGGTTACGTCACGCTCGATTTGGTATACCTCGCTTGGTAAGCCAACTGCTTGTACATTTTTACGGTCTACTTTCTCTACACCGAGCGCCGGTGCCAAATGCGATTCGAAGCAACGGGTGGACAGACGTTTCTGTATTTCCACAAGCGCCGGAAGTCAAGCGCCGCGTCGCGATTTATTAATGCCCCCGGAATTTTTTATCACTCTTTACGACCGTCGTAAAGTCTAGGATCTTTCGCGGTGTCCTCTCGAAATGTAAAGGCGAGTTTTAAGGGACCGGGATAAAGTTTCCGCGGGAACAACGGCGGCAACGCAGGGAAGCCGCGCCCGAGGAGAACATAAATACATATCTTTAATAGCTCCTTTCCGTCACGTTTCTTTTCCGCGCACGTAAAATGTGTTGGAAACTATGCGATCAATCGCGCGTCACGCCCGCGATAACTCGATAACTCGATAACGGTGAATCGTAAATAAATTTGAAAAATTTCATGCTCGTCCGTGATAACGATTAATTACGCGCTTGTAAAGTAACGCGCGGGAATCGCAATAGCATGCAAAAACAAATGCACTCTATCATGTAACATCAATTAAGATAGCCTTTCGTTTCAGTATCATTCCGCGCAAACAGTTATTTTATTTTATTTTTTTATTACCTGCTCCTCTGTTGTACGTTGTATCGCGATACTCTTCAATTGTGCGTAAAATCTGAATTTCCGTGCGATTCGATTACCCGCGCGCCAGCGCTGCCACAATCGCGAGAAATAGAAGCGATAGCGAAGTGAATTATTTTGAATTATTATGAATTATTTTCGTTACTAGCGCGTGACTCGTCGAGCGCGTAACGCTCTTAAGAAGGCTTAATCCGTTCACGTTCGCAATGTCGCAGCTATATCCATAAGTTTCGGAAAGTTCTCCCTCGACTGCCGCGTGTCACTCGTTTTTGCTCTTTGATCCTTGGAAACTTTTGCTTGTGCGTCAGAGCGAAAATAATAGGGAATAAAATTATTATCCCGTATTCTGTGACGGCCAAAGTTACAATTCAAGATCTCCGCCTCTCTGATTTACGAGCGCGAATGTTATTTACGCGTTTGATGTTCGCGTGCAGTGATGTTCGTAATTAAATCAAGATCGCGGAGTGTTACTTTCTTTGGAAGATCCGAAGATGTGAAGTTAAACTTGAAATTAGATAGAAATCGAATATTTTACAGTCCGCCTAACCATGATATTCCCTCTGCAGGAATGTTTCTACAAGTGGGTCAGAATGGCTCTCAAGGGAGTAGTTATATTACGACAGGTATTACCTACATGATATTCTCAAGAGGACTTTGTCGCTGCTGTATTAACTTCGCTTCGACTTGCGTGCAGCGTCCCGGAAATATCAGGAAAAACATTCCTAGCTACTCTAATGAACTTTTCAGGCTTTTCAGGCGATCTCTCAGAGATTGCCGCCATTACGAGGATATTATGCGGTCGGTTGGGAGATGCAGTAATTCTATTACATAATTCTCTTTACGCTCTGACTAATTCGAAAGCTTCACGATTTATTGTAGAAAGGCTATCTTTGACTCACTAAGACGTTCTCGTTATCGCTTTTCAACGACAATGTCTGATTATATTGTCCTCTCGCTATCTTGCTCTCGCCAGATCGAAAGCACGTCCGAATTAAAGGCAAGATCCGATTTATCGAGTATTGATGTCGGAACGTTCGATCCTAAATTTACACGCCGACCAGCGACTCTTAACGCAGGCAGGACGAATCGCTCAGCTTCACAAGGCGCAACAAATTAGAAACAGATTCCAAAGAGAGAGATCGATTCCACTATGACACTCTACGACACAGTGGCCGAGCGATTTCGATTAGCGGATGCTGGACGGATACGGAGCGCAGAGATTTTCCGAGAGGCGACTCGAACGACCTCCGAGAATCGACGCGAAAGTGTCATTCACGCTGCGATCTTTGAGAGAATTCATAACGAGACATCGAAGAATAACCCTACGAAACGTACGAAACGTACGAAAGGCGGCGATGTAACCTAGACCGCGGCGATTTCCGCCGCAGATCCGCTTGCAAATTAACGTACGCGATGTCCGAGTTCGTTCGAACTTGCGCGTGTACGAGCGTGTACGTCGCTCTTTTCGCCGTTCATCTTTGCCAGAGAGAGGGAGAGAGAGAGAGAGAGAGAGAGAGAGAGAGAGAGAGAGAGAGAGAGAGAGAATGCTATCGGTGGCGGGGTTGCAAGCCTGACGACGATGTTGGTCCTGGCTCGCAATTTCCTACACACAACTTGCACAGTTCGTTCCAACTTCCGGGACACTTATAATTGGTTTCCTGATACCGCGGCGCCGAGAGAATGAGGAGGAGGGGCGGAGGGGGGAGGCGAGGAGGCACGAGATGTGCAGATTACGGAAAAGAGACAAATTGCGTGGGTGCGCGCGCCCGCGGCTAATACAGGTCCGCCTACTGGAATGGCACGTAAGTCCTACCGCTAGCTAATGTAAAGCGTATGTAAACGGGCGCGTATGTAAAACATCGTGTACCGTGTGAGCGAGGCAAAGCTCGAGAGCGCCGCGAGATGCGCTGTTTGTCTAGATTAGGAAAACTCGCTTTCGCTCATTTCGTTACGCGTCCCCCGTATATTATTACGTGCCACGGCCATGCGATGTGCTTAAGCGAATTTTTATGCGGGTTATATTTAAAATTTTATAATTCACAGGAGGACACGGTATCTTGACGCGTGTCGCGCAATGTCCGACGCGTATTACGCGCGTTTAAAATACAGCGATGAATTATTCCTCGATGAATACATGAATTCTTCTTAGTGATCCGAATCCGATCGACGAACGGCGCGATGTCGCACATCCGCGCACACGTATCGCGATTATAATAAAATCGTTATCCGGAGTGCCCGGAACACTCCGGTGGCAACAAAAGTGCGCAATTACGATCCACTTGCAATCAAGAGCATTCAAGTGGTCCGGATGAATTAGTAGAGCGCGAGTAATCGCGGAAGCTGCCCATATCGCAAATGCACCTTGGAAATCGTTCGAGCGGGATCGGAATGTCCGCGGCTCGCGGCAGCGTGAATGCCACGAGCGAGAACGGGCTCGATTAGCCATTATTCTCTCTCATGGAGCAATGGCATCGTTCGTTTTCAATGGGCTACGAGCGCCGTTGACACGCCGGGCTCCACGCCTAGCGGGCGTAAGCCTAGTTTAATGATACCCGTAAATTCAACGGGGTACATCAAGGCCGGTGTATCACGAGGCGATCGCGAAACAGAACGCCGCGGATTATTATCGGATGCATGAACCGCCGAGTGACCGCCGAGGTCGTAGCTTCGTAAAGCCGATCTCGGTCGGAGGTATCGGATTAATCGGCCGGGAAACGCGACGATTGAACTCGATTGAATTAGTAGCTATCGCAAGAAGTAAATTGCACATCGCGCGATTGTTCTGTTAGATGTCCCTCGACTTTCTTCGAATCCCATTGCGTTCCCGATCCTCGCCGAGTCGTCCCGTTGAACGTTCGCCGATGGAGAACATCACGTTGCCGAGTGTTCCCGCCGTTCTTCCTCCTTTGAAAAGACGACATTTAATCATTACCCGGCGCCCGGATAAATCAATAACGTCGCAAAGTCAATACGCTGTTAGCGGCGTTTGATAGCTGCGCGAAAGCGGCGGGGCAAAAATTCGCGCAAAAATTCTTGTGTTTGCGTAAACATCGGAGGTCTCCCCGTGAACGAAAGGAGGCGCTTTCACGCGCCTCTGAAAATCTCAAAGTTAAAGATAAAATACACGCGCCGGGGGAAAAACCTGAGAATAATTTATGTCGCGAAAACTCGTCGACGGAACTCAAAGTGATGGATGATAAGTAAAATAGCGTTGAAAACGTATCAGAGCATGAACAGGAGGAAATGGAAGGAATCACCTTCTTTCCACCGCGATGATGTATAGTATCTCGGTGCAATTTGCAATTTTTACCGTTATTGTTAACATAAACTTTACGTTAATGTAGACCGCCGCCGCCGCCGCCGCCGCCGCCGCCGCCGGTCGCTGATAAGACGAAATCAGATTTCCAGTCTCATCTTGCCCTCTCTCTCTCTCCCTCTCTGCTCCTGTTTTGTCATCCATTTGTGTCCCGGGCATCTATCTTTTCTCAGCCCGGTCGACGTTTCCCATCAGTGTTACTTCCGCAGGAAGCCGCTGCAAGTACCTCGTCGACGACGAAAACGACATGCACGTCACGGTGCAGTTAATCGACCACATCCTGCGATTGTCGGCAAGACAATTTTCGCCTCCACCTCCGAGCCCGGAGCGGTGCGACGAAACCGCAATGACGCCTCGTTTGTAGCAACGGAAGGTTCCGTGTAATGAGAGTGGCACTCGTCTCGACATCCCTCGATAGACGACGAGGGACCATGGCGGTATAATGGCCAATCTCGGTCATTCCTTGGCGGACGGTAGCGCTTTTTGCATCGGTCGTGCGTTGCACGGCCGACGATGTTTGCCTCAAACGTCGTGAGAATCATTCGGCATTGATAGTTTGACAGAATCAACGTTCAACTCCGCGAGGAGATCGAGAGAGACATGACATCCTCTCTCTGTCTCATTTAGAGAATTTAGAGAATCACGTCGGTTAACGTTAAGCGATGAAGAATCCTGGAGAGTTATAGTCGAGATATCCGAGATATCTGTGCCGAAATACCGAGACGAAAGTTCGATACTCATCGTGTTTCACCGAAAGACGACGCTCGGATACGCGCGTCATCCCTGTTAGAAAAAAAATTCTCCATCGGCAAAATTCGTCAGTTCCGATCGACGTTAAGTGGAGAGACGTTAAATCGATAAAAGAGTGGTTAGAAGAGAGAGAAAAAAAAAGAGAAAGAGAAAGAAAGAGAGAGAGAGAGAGAGAGAGAGAGAGAGAGAGAGAGAGAGAGAGAGAGAGAAAATGAGAAGATAGCTCATAGCCGTTCGCGCTGGACGGATTACGGTTCGCGGGGCAAACTTCAAACGGAAGCCGACACCATCTCGATTACTACCGCGAGATCTATAAGCGATCCGATATCAGGAATATCGATCGGCGGTATGGAACCACGAGGTTCCATCGGGTTCGGTCATGAACCGCTGGACTTTGCTGACGCACTTAATTAGGCGTTGATTAACGGATGTCCGTGGTGCCAAGGGATAGCATTGCCGGCAGGTGTACAGATGCAATTGGTCGCTCCAGCAACGGGAGAGATCGCAGAGATTGCTTGATCGGATTAGTATGTTCGCTAAACCGACGAGCCGCTACTCCCTCTCCTTTCCATCCCTCTCGCCGGTATCGATCGATGAACGATTAATTTCCGTTTAGACGTTGGTCTCAGGTGTACGAGTACTCGTTATGGATGCCAAACACTCGGCATGTCCACGGTTGTCCGCCATCAGCGAACAGCAAGCATCGTTTATTCGGCGTATCGTCCTTGTATATACGCGCAACGTGACGTAATGTCCCGTTTCCCGCGCTAGGCTTCATCGCGAATCGCCATCGGCGATCTCGGAGGAATCGAGGCTAGGTATTTCCGGAAAACACGACTGTACGGGATTTCGATGGATTCCCCTCATTGATGCCGGCCGATAAAACATTGCGCAGCGTTGCGTTGTAAACGGCTGCGAAATAATATCTTACTTGCACTCGTCCGGCCGGAAGGCGGATCGATGGTGTAATCTCTGGGAAAGCATGCGGCCCGATCGGGCTAAACTAAAGAGAGATATGCAGCGGCATAAGGGAGAGCAAGAGCATCAAAGGGAATGATAAAATTGCTGAGACGCGAATCGCCGAGAGTGGATCGCATGCGGACTGCGAGGATTCTTTCTGGCGCGGCATATCGAGGATTATTGTTTGAACAGCGGCAGAATGGAATATGTATTTATACGTATCGGGAATATTTACTTCTGATATGCACTTCTGATATGTTGGCTTTACCGTACCGCTATTTAAATGCCTGCCGACCGACCGACCGTGAAATCTCTACGGCGAGTGGAGCGGCCGTTCAGAAACAAACAAGAACCGCCAGCAGCTGTATATTCATGCGACAAAGGCCATATTTTTAATTTCTAAAGAAGAACTGGATTCGGGCAATAAAAAAATACCGATAGGCTTTCTATTTTGGCGAAAAGTCGAAAAGCCCAGTCGGGAAGGATTGCCCCCGGACGATCCCAGGAATTAGGAGCGAAAATTGGCCGGATCGCGAGTGTCTACATTCTTCTCTCTCTCTCTCTCTCTCTCTCTCTCTCTCTCTCTCTCTCTCTCTCTCTCTCTTCCTTCTTCTCCCTCTCTCTTTTTTTTCTTTCCTCTTTCAGAGCTTCGTGGCGCGTTCGCGGATTGGAAAACCGGCCCCGGATTGAATCCGCGTATTTCAATTGACGCGCGCGCCGTCAATAAAGATCATCACGCGCTCCTGCGTCCCGACAGATGTAAATTCTTTCGACGAGCTCTCTTCTTCGGTCAACTCGCCATTCTTTGCCGCGTGCATGCGTGTGTGTGCACGATGCTAACGTCGCGTTAACTTTGAGCGGTTAACTTTAAGCGAACTTGTTCTTCCGGCGCAATAATCGGCCGCTTAAGTAGTTTCCATTGTTAGAGGCAGCCAGGGTGATACTCGATCGGGGGAGGGGGCTGTGGAATATTTGCATTTGCCGAGTGCCTCAATTAGACACAAGTTTCCATCTCTAGTTGTACTTGACCCGAATCACCTCGGGCAAACGGCCCGTGATTCCGCGGCAACGCAAATCGGCGCATTATTGCCGCGCGTAAGCTCTCGACGGGTCGTTTCCAACGAGATATCGCCGCCTGGATCGCCTTATTTCTACAACCGTCCTCGATTCGAGAATCAAACCATCCACCATCGAGCGATCGCGCCTTTAGGCGACATTTAGCCACGTCGAGGAGCAACGTCGCGACATTCACTTCGAAACAATCGCGCGAACGTTCGCGCGAACGTGCGGACGCGAGGAAGGGTCTGCGCGAGAAAATTCCGAAACGATCTCTGATGCCGGATGAAGAAAAGCGTCGCAGGACTACGCGCACCGACGTGCAATCTCCGTTGAGAATTTATGATTACCCTTCCCGGTCGTGAGATGCCTTACGTGACCAGGATTTTCAATGGTCAGTACCTAATGGCCGAAACCCCCGCCTCTCGCTCGAAGCCGCGCGCGGCCGTAAGGGGAGCAACGAACGATCTCCCTTACGCCCCCCGCGTCGCTTTTGGCCGCACGTAAATTCGCCGAGATTTTCCAATTTCGATAGCCGCGTGCTTGCGCGCTCGCTCCACGCCCGCTTCCGCCCGCGCGCGGGATCCAGACCGAAAATATAATACGATCGTCCGCGAGCGCCGATATCGTAAAAACGGCGAGGAGATGATGGAAAGAGCGAACGAAAAGAGGGAGGGGGGCGTGGGGGAGGCAGAGGAGGGGAAAGGGTTGAAACGAGGCGGTGAATGGCCGAGAGGGTTGACGGAGCGGGAAAAAATTCGATACATGGCCGGACTCCGCCGACTTTTCTCGCAGCCATAGCCCGAGCCGGGACGAGCGGCTTTAAACCGCTTTGGAAGAGTTATTGCGATTCCACCGTTACGATTTCACGCTACATTCGCTGCCACTTCCGGCGACTTAGCTCCTTTCCTCGTTCACCCGCGACCGCGTCTCATTCTCTCTGCACTTTGGCCTGTAAAGTATCGCAGCCTGGGAAGAAAGTTAAGAGCGAACATTTAGATCGCTTTACCGTCATTAGTTTATCGATAACTTAAGCGTGAGTGGAATGACTCGAATCCAAGCGTGATATCGTTTGGGCTTTGATTGGACGGTTCTCTCGCGCAGCGATAAGTCGACTCCGAATGACTCTGAAAAATACTAAAGCAGCCGCTCGCAGAAGGGATTCCTTTCAACTGTTCCGTCTCGAAAAACGTAAAGCTCAGACATTTTCGTAAGAATCTAATCGCGCCTAATTTATGCGCGTTCTCGCTCATGCGGGCGCTCGCGCCGTTCTTCAATTCCCATCAAGCTTGCGGAATCCAGCGCAAGCGCAAGCGATAACGTAACGATCCCGAGTTGCGTTCGATTCATGATCTCTTAATTGTCAAGCCGTTTACGGATTTACACGGCGCGAGTGGTCTGCGCGAAAACAATGGACCGAGCGGCGCGATCGCGATGGTGTTTAAGAGGCGGTGAAAAGCGCCGGTGTAATAATCGGATCAGCGAAAAAATGCGGGTCGCACGCACAATGGGAAGGGCCGAAACGTGGGCAGAGCTCGCAATTACGGGCCGGCGTAGGGTGCTTAATAATTCGAATAATGCCGGAGAGCGCGCCGATAAGTGAACCGGATGGAAATACGCGCTCGAACGGCGCACGCATCCGCGCGATTCGGGCTGCACCGAACGGGCCAGATAACCGGAAACTATTTCATGCCTAATGGCAGAGTTATGCACTTACGAATCATAAATTCCGCAATGGGCCGCGTTTGCGGTGGCACCTGCTCGCTACTGGCGAGCGTTCTCCGCTCGCTCGATACGCGTACGCCCGTAAGATTAGCGAGCGGCGAGATCGTCGAATGCTTAGCGAGCGTTTCAGCGGATGAACGCGAGCGCTCTGAATCTTAACTGAGTCTCGAGATTATCGCCACGATTATCGCGTATCGATAAAGCCAACTTGAGGAAATTAAGGATATCTACATGTACACCCGCATGCATGTATATATATATATATGTATGTATTCTCAATTGGAAGTTATCGCACGCGTTCGGAGAGAGAGAGAAAAAATCCCAGCTCGATCCTGAAACGAAAGAGGATAATCAATGCGTTTACGACATCGATAGAGAGCTTTCCGGCTGGACAAAAGTGCAATTCTGCCAGTTTTACTGGCACAGCTCTTCCGTTCCAGATTACAGTTAAATCGAAAAATCCTCAACAGTTTGTAGCATAGACGGAGGATCGAGTCATCCCAGATCAGAGATTTATAGATTTACGCTAAATCGCGCGCTGCGTTTCTGCCGATACTCGGACGATGCGTTTTCCATCGCTGGCAACTTGAAGAACGAGTACCGCTTGACGAAATCGTTTCCTCGTCTCCTCCGTTCCATGTTACCCTAACTAACGGAAAAATCGGCACGAAATCAGCAAGGGAAGGAATCTGACTCCGATAGCGAAGCGGAAATGCAAGTTTCGATCGCATCTCGAATAAATCTCGCATGCCGGCAAATAACGCTTGCCCTTAAACGTTGCTGCACGAAAATTATCGCCTTGTAAAAGCCTCGCGCGATTATTATTACATACATATATATATATATATATATATATATATATATATATATATATATACAAAAGCGGAAATTGATTCCCCGGCTTTCCATCGAGCGATTCGGCATTATGCCATACGCACATTTCCGCGCGTACTCGCGTTACTTGCGAAATATGCGCGCGTAAATATACGCAAGCGCGAGATATTCCCGAAGCGGAGTATCAAGCAAAAACTTGTCTCCGCAATGTCTCTGTCACGGTTACCCGCGCGTGCTTGTATCGCGCTGAGATTAATATTTTAATTAGGAGGGAATATTATATGAAGACGGATAGCGTGGAGCAAGGTCGAGAAAAATCTGCCTTGCAGCGCGCTGCGTCCGCCACAACGTGGCTTGACATTTTCTCTGCTTCGCGTTGCGGCACGTCGGGAACAGACGTGCATTATCTCATTACGTAATATATATGTATATATGCATATATATATATATCGCTTCTATTTATGCACATACACGGTAAGGACACACACGCATAGATTCGCCGTCGACTGTTGGAGACAATATCATTCACCGAATTTGCCTCCGTCTCTCGTAGCCTTATTGCAAAATACTCGCATTGTTGCACCGTGCGACATTGTTACACGCATTTCTCGCGTCGTGACGTGTGATTTCGATGAAACGCTATTTCGCTCTCTTCTTTCGCGATCGTTCATACCGGATTCCGTAAAAACAGACGAGCTTGATGGGCAAACGCACGATTGGTGAACGCAGCGTCGAATCGCTAAATCGTTTCGAAATCCTTTCGATCTTCCCGATGTCTTGGATAATCTCTTTGCAGACAATCTCATGCCGTTTCCGGCTTGGAAAACATCACGCCTGCGCGTATCATCGCGCTACCTTCGGAAACCGATTAGCAACCGCGAAATTAACTCCAACTCGACAGTCGTGCGCGTATGCAAGCAAACCGCGTTTAAAGAAGCACTGGCGAAATAAATTCCCTGAAATTGCGTCCATTGCGGCGGCTTTCGCTGCATTATTTGAGACACGTCGGCGTCCATTCTTTTCCGCAAGTTTCGCAGCGCGCCACGATTAATTGCCACTCTATGATTACGTGCACAGTTTAAAGTACTTGAACATCCTTGCGTCTGCGTATTGAAGCTCGCGCGCAGAAGTGGAGTGAAACTCTAATCACGATAAATCTGTTCTATATCACTGATTCGCAACCGCGACATGGGAAAGCCCCGATTAAGAAGTAATAGATGCGAAACTATTTCCCAAGTTCGCCGCAATCCATCTCATTACGTCTAATGACGGCGGATATCCAATATCAGTCTCTGTGTTCATCCAAGTTTAATCGCAGCGATTACATTCAGCTTTGAATCCCGGCGCGGATATTACAGCGAATTACGAAGCAGCTGAACGGCAGTACGCTTGTGAAAACGTACGGTAAATATGTACTCTGTGCTGCTCGGCTAAAGATGAAATTCATGCATCTCGCAAAGGTCTCCATCGCAACGCGACCAAACGCGTACGGGGTGATAAGAGTTTTTCAGCTGAAAAGCAAAGTAATGACGAACGAGCAAAGCTGATGTGCGGACCGAGTAATCGAGTAATTTCCTTATCGAGACGTTTACGAGAGCTGCGCCGCCGCGCGCGGACAAGAAACTTGAAGCGAGACACGAAGAGCTTTCTTCGTGTCTCACATATCTCAGCAGCGATCTTGGAGATGCTTCATCTTCTCTGCAACGGAGCAGCGGTGCTCGATCGTCGTGATCTATGCACAATGCGCAATAATGGTATTTTATTCTCTCTCTCTCTCTCTCTCTCTCTCTCTCGCGTTAACTATCTCGCGCGTATGCGCAAAGCGTAACGTCAGACGGAGAAGATTGCCCGCTCCGCGGTGGCAACTTTTCATTTATCGCCCGCCAGATATGTTCCGTTCTGGTGATAAGCGCGGCGGAGGGTGGGGGGGGGGGGGGAAGCAACGCGGTGATAAAAGCGGGACGACGGCTATGTCAAACGCGCTAAATGCAAAAATGACCGTTCGATTAGAGAAATAAAATCGCCAGTTTCCGCGAGCGAATTTCAATCGCCACTAGCAGACGGATAATTTGCGAGGGAAATAAACTGTTACAGTCACCGTCACCGGTGTTACGGTCACATTTTTCCCTCTCTCTCTCTTTTTTTTTGTTTTTTGTTTTTTTGTTTTTTTTTTCTTTTACGAAAAATTTAATATTTGGCAGATCAGCCCGCGGCTACTGTACATTCCAAGGTAAAAATTGCCAATATCAGTGATCCAAAATAAAAAGATCGCCCAGTAAACAAAGTAGACGCGCCTGCAAAAACACACGCGCGTAAGCGCGGGGACGGGAGGAGGAGGAGGAAATTTGTAAACTTTTTTTTTATGTACGTCCATATTATCCGGAGATGTAATCTCTTTCATCTTTTTCGGGGAATATATTACGTATCCTTTAAACACCGAGCGGCGTTTACTGGCGCGCGCCTGAGACCTCGCGATTCTTTGATCTCTGAGATGCATCGAATCGAGGCCAGACTTGCATACGTAGCGATCAAGGCACATGGTAGCTTTGCCAAAAAGTAAGGTCAAAGTAATTTAGCGTATTCGGAAAGAAAGAAATTAAAGAACGATAACGCACCTGCACGGAATGTAATATCCGAGTAACTCCGCGTTTGCCGATCGAAAGATTTTCCTCGGAGAAGCGTACACAGCGTAGACAGATACTTGTGGTGATTTCAAGGGGAAAACCTCTCTCCCATTCCCCCATAATCCCCGCTCCGTTGTTAACTGCCGCGTTATGCTGTCGCTCGCACACGTGTCACATGAAAATGTCGATGCCGAAATATGGGTCGCAATCAGAGCCGAACGATGCTTTTGGGGAAACGTGGATGAGCAAGCGCTGGACCACCAGCGCTGCATTTGGCGACTGGAAAGCGGCGCGTTGCCGTTCGCCGATTTTTCGTTTCGACACATCGAGCACGCTGCCGTTGAGCGGGAAGAAGCGGCATTTATGATACGCAAAGCCTGCTGGCGATTCTCGCCGATTTTGATTTTTCATCTCTCGACATAATGACACCCCCGTTTCGAGTTCGCCCTCGCAGTACTCGAGCGATCCAGCGGTAACGCGCGATATTCGAATGATGTAAAACTGCGACTCGACGTGGGCGGCTCTTTGAATACATTCGGTAGTAACGGTGACACAGGAGGAATTTTTGAAAGAAAGTTCCTTATCGGAGAGATAAAGTGGATTTTCCGAGACTTTATATAGAATAAAATTTTGTGTCAGCGAATAGAATATTTTGCAATCGTTGCAAGTGAATATTAGTATTCCGATTGATCATGATTCGTCAAGTATCGAAAAGTACATATTATATCTTCGATACGGTCAAATCAATACGATGCTTTAACGCCAACGACCTTGAATATCTCACATCGCGCACATCGAATCGGCGAACGCGATGCGAAATCGCGATTTTATAGTCCATCAAAACTCGATCTCGCATGTCGCGGCCATAAATTTCAAAATTCCTACTCGGACGTTGGCGGTATCAAAATCCATGCGCCTCGGCGCATGCATGCAGATCCATTTGCCGGAAACTCAAAGTTATTGGTTTCAAGCTCGCGTGATGCGCTTATTCGCCTTCTCTCTGCGTCTTATCGTCTTTTCTCTTTTAGCTATTCCATCGCTCTTTCTTCCTCGTCTCTTCATCGCGCGCTGTTCGCCGGGATGGCATCAACTTTTGCCACCTTATTTTTATCGCCGAATCTCTCGCAGCCAGTTCCTCGGCCGCCAAATTCGCCCTTGTCCTTGTTCACGGAAGGAAGCCTCGCCTCGCTTTGGAAAGCGCGCGTGGAAAAACGATTATGGCGAGATTAACAATAACGATATAACGGCGCGTCGCGATCGATACGCACGGAAATGCTTTTCACCGGCTGACCTGGATTTCCCCGGTCTGTGATGTTTCATGTCCGCGCCGAAACCCGCGCCATGATAAATAATGCCTCTCCCTCCGGTTTAGGCGCACTCGAAGCCCCGCAATCGCCCGCGCAATCGCATTCCTCCATGATGCGTCTCGTGTTTAATCGTCATCGCTGTCATTATCGCCCATGATGTCGGTCGGAAGAAACGTACTCTCCCTCCCTCTCTCCGCGTGGCAAAAAATAATGTCCCATTAAATCTAGCGACAGGGTAATTTCCCGCAAGAGAGAAGCAATTGATGTATGTAATTACACGTGTATGCATGCATAATATGGCACTCGACGAAATTGAAAATGAGCATATCACTCTTGTGCTTGTTTTCTTCTTCATTCGCGTCCGGCATAACCTTTGCATAAACGCAAAGTGTACACGCATCTAGAAATACTGTAATATAGAGGAAAGAGATTATCGATAGCGGCATGTATCAAAAGCTTGTAATCGGAGAAGCCGACGCGCACGTGCGTGTATTGAACGTGTGCGTCCAGGCAAAGGACAACCGCGAAAGAAACCGTTGACACTCGCGTTGACGTGATTCGTCCAGACCGAATGATAATACGTAGCGATTGGCCGACAACTCTGAGATGTGGCATCACACTTTTGGGTATAAAAAGGGCGACGGCATAGGATGCGAGAGAAGGAGAGTAAAAGAGTAACAGTGGGTGAAAGTAGAGCGATAATAGTCGAGTCGCAAACGGCGAAGCCTGTAGAGTAGTCAGCTTAGTCTATCGAGATATCTTTGCGTTGTGAAGACGTTTGTCCTTGTGAAGACGAATAAAGAGTTTCTTTACTTATTGTTCCATGAACCTGACGCGTGGAAAACCCATTATATTTAATAATTCCATCCAGGATAGAAATATATCCTACAATACGCGTACACGCAACTCTCCGCGCAGTTGGAAGCTATCGGAATATCCTGACGAAGGCACGATTAAAATTTCGCAGTTTCGCATCAAGGAAATGACGTCGTAAATTAATCCCGTCATCATCCCGGAGGATATTTTTAACGCGAGCGGATCAGCGAGCAAAGCTGCCGATTTTCTCGCTGCTGCTCTTCGTTGTCTCCTAAATCCATACTGCTCTCGATCCATCGCTCCGTAAGATCGATCGTGGCGGTCGGGCGCGAGGATCGGCATTCGGTGGTCAGACGGAAATGCAACATCCCTTTTGGTATTCCCAACGAAGGAGCTATTGGCCGTTCGTTGAGCCGTAAATCGTTTCTCGACCCCGATTCCGCCGGTAATTACCGGTTCCTCGCGGCTCCATTATATCAAGCCCCGACGTGTCACGGTGTGTCGAGCACCGCCGAGATTCTCGGTTTAGTGCGTTCGCCGGCGAATTCTGATGTAAACCGTATTAGTCGATGCCTTGCTCGCCATCGCGCAAATGTAATACTAATGACTTCGGCGCAGATAATTAGCAGCGGAGCAGCGTAGCTTCCAGCGGAACCAGTCGCGCCGAGTAAGTCTCCGGACTTTGTTCCTTCCGATCGTCTACCCTCTCCGTCTCGCGTTGCTCCACCGCAATAAATCTCGTCGCTCGCGCCGAGTATAAGCCTCCGGCTCTCCCGTTTCTCGGGGCGTACTTTCATTAGCATGGGAGAAATCTTCATCGGCGCGTAATTTTTCGTGTTTACGCTCCCGCAGCCTTTAATAGCGCGCGGCCGCGCGCGGAGACAAAGACGGAGAGAGGGGGGGAGGGAGAGCGGACGGCGTACTTTATTTTCCATTGCTTACGAGAGGAGCTTTAGGAGCGCGAAGCGATCCGAGTGTTCCTGATTTAATGCCGCCGGCTAATCCGAAATCGGCGACTCTCCAACTCTGAGATCTCATGCCAGACGACGATAAAGCAAGCTACTTAATCCGCCGAGCCACGTAAGATTTACGGTTCGCGAATCGGTGAAATCAGCTAGGTACACCGGCTGATATCCTTAAGCTTAATCGGGTCTGCCTGGTACGGCGGTAACGCGAGCTTTGAAATACGCCCGCTTTCACCGCGCCACCAATACCAGACTCAGCTCTGACCCGATCGACTGACTGCAGTCGATACCGATGCACCTGTATGTACATTCTCTCCCATATTTCCCCGCTAAATAATTACGTTTCTTCCTCGCTGGTTACGCCGACCGATGAGATGCGGCACGCAATCAGATTCTGCATGTTTATTGACGTTCGTTGGCTATTCACAGCTTTTTCCTCTCTCTCTCTCTCTCTCTCGCTCTCGCTCTTTTCTTTTTTTTCCAGCGGATGCGCCGCGGTCCAGATTCCAACACCGCGGTGTCTAGTTTCTCCCGGGGGATCGATACGCTTTCAATTTATTCCGGTCTTATTACGTGATCCCAGGAGAGATTGCGGGCTACCGAGACAAAGCGCGGACCAAGATGAGTGTTCCTTCTCGATGCCTTCGAACAATCGCGAATGGAATCCTTGCGTTCGATTTCGCTTTAAAGAATTCTCTTTCATGCGATCATCAGTGATTCCTAAGGATACACACACACGCGCGCGCGCGCTTTATAAAATATCTCCGTCCGTAGGTCGAGGATGAACGCAAGTTCGGAGAGCGATCGCTTGCAGGATCGATGCAAGGATCGGCACGGGTGTTGCCCGAGTAAACGATGTTACTTAGCAGCTTGGCGCACGAGTGCAACGATTTTTCCAATCGATAGCGTCGGACGCAAACTCGCGGCGGAAATCCCGGGGGCGACACATGTCCAGGCCGCGCCGTCGACTTTTCTTCCGCGTTTCCGCCAGCTGACGGCCGCTTCTCGGCCGTCCCCCGGGAGATACATCGCGGCTTGGGTTCCCGTTAAACGCGTAACCCGCGCTTCGACGGGATACCGGGGTGGAGCGGAGTGATAGATAGGACGAGAGGACACTCGGGAGAGAAGGGGAGGGAAGGAAGGAAGGAATAAAGTCGAACAAACGCGGGATGGCTCGCGAAAGGGCGAACTCTGGCACCTCGCGAAGACGAAGGCCTACCGTCCATTATTTACACCGACACGTCGCGCGGGGTGAGCGGGCGGGGTCCGAATCGTCGAGTCAAAGCGTGTCGAGGCGGTCTGATATACGGCCGAGATTCGAAAAAGCGGCGGGCGGCTTCATTTTTTTGCCGTTTGTTCTCACCGACGCGCCATGTCAGCGTTGTCGCGTGTCGCCGAGCCAGCCTGCCGGAATAAAAGCTGGAAAGGAAGAGTCACGTTTTCCCGCTCTGTCCTTTGTTTGAGTGGATTTTTAGCAGGACGGGAAAGAGACGGGAAGCCATCTCGCCCTCTTTTTGCCTCGGCACTCCGCGCGAACGTGTACCATTGCTCTCGAGTGTCTCCGATGCGACGACGCACCAGCGACGACACGCTCGAAATAACGACCTCGGCAAGTATGTATCTCCACCTGAAATGCCATTCGCCGAGCGCTGTTCGCGATATCGACGATTTATGTAATCCGTTGTGCGTCGATGACCTGAAACATCTCTCCGCCTCGATCATGCCCGAAATCATTGATCAAGCTAACTTCAACGACGTCGGAGAGACATCATCAGCGATCATCATCGGCCATCCGCTTCATCTTTCTTCCTCGCGGACGGTGATGATTGCATTTTCCAAAATCAACGGATACAATTCGATTCCGTCCCAGGCCGAAAGGGCCCGCGCTCTTTCACCCCTCCACTGTGAACCCGGATCGCTGGATGACGGACGAGGAGGAGATGGCGTGGGGAGAGTTTCGCAATTAATTCACGCCGTTGTCGGAGTCTCTCGTTGTTGATGGTCGAGCGGATGCGGACAGACGCGCCCCGTACACCGCGCATCTCCTTGGGAATACTCCTCGCGCCGGCGATCCTTCCGAAGACATCCCCAGCCGGAATCACCCCGCGGCCGAGGGATGGGACGCGTTACGTCCGCGCCAGGGGAGAGAGCAGGCGGATGTGTGCGAGAAGAAATTCCGGGCGGAAGAGAGGAATCCTCGCGCGGCTCGTAGGTCGACGGCGGCTCCTTACGGGGTCATAAGAAGGTGCGCCGTGCCTCCTCGGAGAGTTCACGCGCGAGACGATCTACGCGGATGGACCGGCGCGTGGCTTTCCGCGCTACGTGCGCTACGTGCGCGCACGTATAAGGAGTTACACGCGTGCACCCATTTATATTCCCGCTCTCTCCTCCCGAGTGCTGCTTTCATCAACCTCAGAGAGAGCAGCCGTTAAGTCGCGAGCTCGAGAATGTCTCGGGAATATCTGCAGGAATTCTTCTGTTTGTCGCACACGATCATCATCTCTCTTCGATGCGCTGCGCACCGAAAACGTTAAATTAACGGGGACTCTTTCGTGTCCTCGAGGAAACAGCGTGCTCGAGGAAACATGGACTCGAGATCCAATGCCGCCATATCGATTTTAATCTTTTCAACTGAGAGTTTTCGAGCGAGACCGTCTCGTCTCTGTCTGGTCACAAAGGCGACCAATTATATCGGGAACATCTTCTGGAAGAAGATTCGCCAGGCAGGCAATTATTGCTGTGTCTACCGAAAGAAGAGCTCTCCTGCTCAGGCTTCGCCTGCCAGGCACTCTCTCACGTGCTTCATTGGCCAATACCCGCTTCGATCACTGAGACAATAAGCTAATTCCTCAAAAGAATGCATGCAAATAATAATAAGTCCTCTTGCTACATGTATAATAGAGGAAATTGCACTGATTGAAAAGAAATAGAAATTTTCCTCTGATAAGTTTCCTAATGAGGACAATGCGATATCGCATATAACGCTGCAACAACGCTGCCCCGATGAAATAAAAATGCACCGATAACCCGAATGTCGTTCGTAAATCGCAAATTTACGAAAGGGACGTTAATGCAACAACATACGCGACGACCAACGTCATCGAACTGAAACTTCCTGAACTGAAACCGCGTCACATTAATCCGTACGATCTGCGGGTTAATCTCATTTAGAAACTCACCCCGACATTTTATACGATCCTTCCCAGCTAGCAAAGTATAACGAGA
The DNA here is from genome assembly GCA_020341155.1 of Eciton burchellii. Lineage (NCBI taxonomy): Eukaryota > Metazoa > Arthropoda > Insecta > Hymenoptera > Formicidae > Eciton > Eciton burchellii. The sequence continues at coordinate 6,293,456 of JAHMML010000002.1, forward strand.
TTACAATATCCAATTACTTCAGCGGCGGCGGCGGTGGCGGCAGGAGCTACAAAATTTCACGTCGCTCATCGCGGATGCGAAAGGGGTGGAACTATAAAATTGAAAAACTGCGAAAGCAACAATGCATTCGCAGCACAATTACGCTAGTTATCCGGTGACGCGTTATGCCGATCGCTTTTCAAAACACCGCTCCAAACACCGTTACGGTATCAACGAAAAGATTACGGTCTAAGTGAGCATCGCGTTTGCGAGCGTGCTACGCCAATAGAACGCGGCTCTATGAAAATAACGGGGATGGGTATGCGCAAAAACGCAACGTGAAATCCCGTACCGCTCTTTAGAAATTATTCGCAATGAATTTTCGGAAATCGAGTCGGAAAATTTGGCGGCTGGGATTATCGATGTGTATTAAATTCCACGCGTGCGTCCGATGAGAGGGATATTATTCTTTACGAGATATTCAACGAGATATTCACCTCCCCTTCCGCAAGGCGGATATAAATTTCAAACGGGATCTCCTCTGTGAGTTGTTTTTAACCGAGCTCTCCAACGGAGATATTTGTCAAATTATACGCGCCGTTAAGAGAAAGGAAGAAAAAAAACATAAATGAAAAAATGTCACCTATTCCGTCCGTCATGTTACACGATGGACTTTTGTAATTGAATATTCGATATTAATCACAAGCGCGAGTAACTAACTTTTCGCCCCGCCCGACGTTTTCCATTTGAAACTCCTCGCCCGTCCACGTCTCCCCAGATGCGTCTCTCTCGTGACGCGGACAAAGCGTAGCGTCCGTACGCGTTCCTTGTCTCGCATCTTGGTTTCTACCGCATCACTTTGCACCGGCTGTTGGTCCGTTAGTGACACCATAATAAGCGGGACACCGTCGAGCGGATCGTGTCCCGCCTATTATGGAAACTCGCGTTTGTGTGTCGTTGAAATAAGAAATAAATTTATGTCCCGCGTCTCTCTCTCTCTCTCTCTCTCTCTCTCTCTCTCTCTCTCTCTCTCTCTCTCCCTGTCGTGGACTCGGAACCGGCGAGTAGCAGCAAGAAGGGACGTACGGACGCTGGAAGGAGGCGATTGGATGCGCGTTATTCCGCGTTGTTTGCGCAAACGGCTTTCCCGATACGGCGCGTGTCGTCACGAGCGGTAAAGCGAGAGAGATAAAATGGGGACGGACGGCGCGGTAATGCGCGTGAAGCCGGACTAAAATGGGAGCTTGATGAGGGAAGTTCGCACTTAGAAGTTGCACGGGGTGTGGAGAGGGGGATGGGTGGGTCAACGAGGCATACGGGTCGCCCAAAGTAAATTTAAGTTTAAAGCTGCGAAAGTTATGGCGCTTCATGAGGACATAAAGGTAAGGTGAGAGATCGAACGAGAGAGCCAAGGGGTCAAGTTAGGCAGAAGTTAGGGGTGGATTTCATGCGAGTTCGACGACGGCGGGCCACATTTTTCTAAGTTAATTATCGGAACGAAGGCGGCGAGGGAAGGGTCGAGCAAGTTTGCCCCATCAACCGGTGGCTCCCCGAAACTTTCGAATCAGTTCGTCGGTTTGTAGCGGCTCTCATCTTTGTGGTACCATCTCGAGTATTTCTCATCGCATTCTCCTCTCCATTAGTCCGCTCCCCTCTGAGAAACGGCGAAACGAGGCAAGTTTCCCCTTTGCCGAATTATGCGAGAGCATAGTTTCCTCTTTTAATTCGCCTATGCGGATTCTTATTCATCTTCTTCTCCTCTTCCCCTTGTTGTTTCTCCTACTTTACCGGAATAGCCTGTCCTTCCCTCCCCTCCTCAATTTCGCCGTCTCGCGTGCACACTCCTAACGTTTCATCATCGAGACGCGGTTTGATATACATCGAAATTCGAATATCCCGACGGAGAACGTATCCGATAGACGTGACACACTGTACAGGTATATACTCGACCAGGCGAATCCTTACGAAGCTGATCTCGAGATTGCTTTGTATACTTGATAGCGCGCGCCATCCTGATAGCTCCGCGCTTCCGGCGCGAGCTCGATGCCGCCGAATCCACTCGGAGAGAAAGATGCGCCAGCGGCATTCCTTTCTTTCTCGTAACGAGCTCTCCCGCTCGCGTCTCTGAAAATTTCGCGAACGAAATTTAAGCGCGATCTCGCACTCGACGATCCCCGACGATCACTCGCACGTAATTCGATCCTGTTGAACTCGCCGATCGATCTTTGCCGGTTACAGTCTGCCGAATTTGGCACCACGCGGATATGGATTTGGATAATAAGGAATACCCTCAATTCGAGCTTACCCTCGCTCGGCTTAACAATATTTACACTATGCACAAAAGACTATCCATGTTCGGACTTTGGCGGCGTCTTCAATCCCGCTCTTTCGGAATCGTTAGATATTAAAATGCGATAAGGTGACTTAACTTCCGATTCGGATTGAGTAACTCGGGAAGGGAAGAGCGCCAAATATGGTATCGCATAACGCGGACAAAGTCATCGATGTCTCAACAATGATGACACATTGCGCCTTCTTTTATTTTCAAAGGGCGGTTGCCAATGATCAACACTGACATACAGAAGCGAGTAGGATCTAGTTCAATTCGCAGTCCAGTTCAATTCTAGTTCTCAATCCTAGTTCGATTCAGCTCTTTCGTCCAACGAACGCAGTTACGCGATAACAAAATATTGCTTGTAACGATTACAACGATAAAATAATAGAACATCGCGTATTTAACTTTCCCCAATATCCACATCCGAGTATCCACGGATAATTTATTCTCCAACCAGCGAGAACTCTGCGACAGCCCGTTCATTGGACGTTAGTCCGCCATACTCGAGATCCGCGATTTAAAGCAGCAAGATTGAACCTCCGTCTCCTTCTAGTTCCTAATTAAGACCGACAATTAGCAACGGTCGAGGTCTTCGTTCGCAACGACCACTGCAGGTAGAAAAACAAACAGGTAATGTTCGACTCGTTCCTCTTGTTCGAACGATGTTATCGTTAATTATCGGGTATGATAATATCGTGATTTCTCTCTCACTCCGAGGCCCTCGGTGCTCTCGAGGTCAGGGAAAGGCTCGTGACATCGCGACGATTTCTGCCGGGCTTCCGTTTTTGAAAGTCCTCTAAACTCGACTCGATATGCGGCAAAAGTCCAAACAGATCTCGATTTCATCGTAATCTTCATCAGCCCATTGTCTACCTCGCCGTCTGCTTGGAGAACGCTGTCGCGATCGACCTCGCGTGGCCGCTCGCCGCGCGGACAATGACAGCGCACGGAACGGCGGACGGAGCTGCCGTTTCTCCTCGAAGAGGATTTATTTCCGCCGAATTTCAGTATCACAAAGCCGCAGTACTGCAGCATCCACCGACACGTCGGAGCGACGTAGGCGCCGGCGTGCCCAGCTTTGGCTGCTGTTGCCGCGCCGAGCCATAAATACAAAACATGAATAAATGCAGCACGCTCTGTGCGCCTGCTTTCTTCGTTCGTCCGCGCAAAGACGGAGGACTCGTGAAACTGAACAGCGCACAATGCGCGCTTCATTAATCTATCGCAAACTGTAACTCCATTACGAAGATTTCCCGCGACTGTGAGTTTGTCTTTTATTCTCACGGAAGGACCTGAGATTGTCTTTAGAATTTTGTTTGTCACAAAGAAGAACGTCTTCCTGGGAATGATTGCCGTCAAATTAAATTAAATTAAATGAAATTTTACATCAACGTAGAAGATTATAATACCGATCTGTCGGTATACTGATATCCGACAATGATATTTGCCGCGACCGTGCAACAAGAGGCTTCATTCAACGTGAAATTACTCCATGGGGAATTCATCAATACTGCCACCGCATTTTTCTCATTTTCGCGTCACAAGAACGCGCGCATCGAGAATGTCTAAATGAAGAGCCGATTCGGCATCACAATCATGGATCTTTATTACGCGCGGATGCAGTACACGTACGACATATATTACGGTGCGTAAGATTCACAAGCGAACGCTCATTCTGACGGAACTTTAATCTTACCGTCTTATCGCAAGAGTCAAGTTCTAAACGTAAACGACGATTACGCACACGTATGCGCGTTCTGAAAAACTGACGTTTAAACATTTCTGACGCGAAAGGAGATACCAAATTTTATTAAATTTCTCTCGGAAAGGAGATTAATATCAAAGATAGGATCGAGCTTCGTGCCGCATTCGAGGGGCAGGATTCTGGCGCGAGGAGCCGTTGAAAGAAACAAAATGCCGGGGATGAGAATTCACGTGGCAGGCCGAATCGGCGGGCCCCTCGTCCGTCATACATCTCCACGATAGACTTTTGAAGCCAAGCGTGAAAGTCCAATCTCGCTCGGCTGTCCCATAGGGAGTACACTCAGATGTGAGATACCGCGGCCTGGTGTAACTTGGGAACGTAGCTGTTGACTGATGTCTGCGGCACAGAAAGGAGATCATCGGATCCTCTCGCGAGAGATACGAATCCCTCAATGGCAATGGAGAGTCGCGGAATCGTCCTATCGATTATTCTTACGCAGCTGATGCTCGGTCCAGGCGGTGATGCTATGCGCGTTTCTCTTTCCTCAGCGCAGTTTGGTGCGATCGTCCTCCCCTCGAATTGGAAATCAACTCGTGTTTTCCTCGTGGAACATGCACCTTACATTTGTTACTCGTGCAGTATACGCTCCTGCAGATAGCGTGTGCGCTTCTGCGTGTTTTCATCTTGAGCATTGCTACGTACGATGCATTCGCGCGTGTACGATATCTTCGCGATGTGCATAGTTGCGATTACAACCGCAAGTTACAACTGGTTACCGGGAAAGCGACGTTAATTAGGTCCAAATTATGCGGCTTATGAGACCCTTAACTGTCCGAATCACTTGCCACGAGTGCCCAGGAATCGTGCACTGGATATGCCCGCGCTTGATAGCGTGATGCTTCGTCTCGTGTTCAGCAGAGGATCTCTTTCTCTCTAGAGAGAGTGAGAGAGAGAGAGAGAGAGAGAGAGAGAGCGCGATTGGAAACAGCCTAGCAAGCGGAATAAAATTCATTACTCGGAACGGGCAAACATCTCGCGTTGACGGGCTTCGACAGGACAAATCTGCTTGGATCGGCAGCGATATGGCCCGCAATTACGGGGCGTAAAATTTCATCCCGGGACGGCCGGGACGTCGACACGGAATCTCCCTCTCACTCTCTGTCTGTCTCCCAGACAAGCGGGAGAAGAGAGGAAAAAAGAAACGGAGGGAAGTTAAGCTCAATGTCGATCAAGCACGCCGTTCCCGGACTATCTGATATTGGAAACTCTTTAAGATCAGACTCGATCGAGGAGGCCGTTACCAAGTCGCCGAGTGACTCGCAGAGCAAGTCGCCCGCGTTGATACGTTCTCCATCCATCTCGGTCCACCGATGGCAGCCGCGACAGCGAGTCCATAATAAAATGTCAAGCCAAGGGTGGCACGAGGACTGTGGGACGACTCTCCGATTTGATTCTCGGCTGAAGAGTCTCCGATTAATTCATTGGCCTTCCTCGAACCTTCCATCATGACGTGACTCTGCCGTTTGCGGGAACAAGAGACTGAATTCAGAAGCGGTCGCGCGAATCGTGCTCGAGCAGCCATCTTGGCCGTTGGTAACGGCCAGCGAATGGTCGTGGCCTCTCAACGATGTTCTTGCCGAGTGATAGAATGCTCGTTAACTGGAGGATAAAAACGAGGGAGGCCCCGCGCCTTTGGGATCCTCCAAAGGAAGAGAACGGGCCGGCGCGAGGGTAGCGCGGTATGCATCCGGGAGATGCATCGTTCCGTTGCCCCGCGGGATAAGTACGACAGCACAATGCCTGCTGGCGGGGCCTGATTCATGGCGACCAACTTTTTCAACAAACAACGCATCCGGGATGTTATAAACAATGGGAACCCGGCCACGTGAGCTAGACCGACCTGGGAATATTTTAGCGCGACACACACCCGCCGACCGACCCGCCCCCGTAACTTTACCCCTCGCCGCGTCGCGGGGTCCAGTGGTATGTACCAACCCACCCCTGCCCACCCCGTGGCGGTTGTCGGTGTATCGCACCTAGATTCGCAACGCGACAGGATTCGCGGCGCGATGCGCGGGAATTTCTGGAGAAATGAAGCCGAAAATGTCGCGCGGAGCGGTGATTTACTGGCGACGTATCGCCGGACGAGCGAATGTTTTATACGTCGCGACATCGCGCCATCGTTAACGATAAATCACGAGGGCAAAATAATCGCGGGGTAATCGCGAGGTAAACGTCGCCGGCATGCGATCCGGCCGATTTATCGACGATCCAACGGCGGCGCGTCGAGCGAGTCCGGTGCGCAAAAATGCGTACGGGATTAAGCGCGAGTGAAATTACCGCTGATTAAATGGGGGAATTATGAATTCACGTGCGTGCTGTCCAGGCGCGATTCGCCAGGAATGTATTATTTGTAAATGGGTGCGTTGTTGCGGTTCGCGATCGGTTGCGCGACCGCCATGGAAAAACGCGAGCGGCGAGAGTTCGCTGATCATTCGCGCCCGGATGTCGACATGCCGCACTTGCGGGAACAATATTGCGGAGTGCAACGATGTCCGTAATTACTATTACGTGAGAACGTGCGTCACGGATACTGCTGGCGATTCCGTAAACACTTTCCACGTATTTCAACGTCTGTCGCGCTCTCAATACGCAAACACGTCTTGCTTTCGCGCTGCTTGTCGCAGCGTTCTTTCAATTACGTAAATTACTTCTCCAGTCCGCGTCCAAGCGGGCTGTTATCAGCTCGTCGTGAGATTGCCTCAGATAACGCGACGCATCACGCGTCAGGAATCGAGTGTCGAATGCGTTAATAAAGCCGAGTCAATAAAACCGATAATAATTCCAAGTTAGGAGCGCGGCAGACCGCATCAACCGCTTCGCTTTCGCAGAGAGCTGTAGAGAGAGAGCCGAGGGTTATAAATCGCGGCCTGACGGTCGTACGTGTAGGAATAGATACGTCACGCTCGATAATGGGACGTAAATCTAACGGAATAGAAACCAATATTTACTCGCAGCGGCCGGGAGAGCTTGAAAACCGCAAACGCCTCTCTATGTTCGAGCGTGACCGCGGCCGCAGCGAGCGGAACGCTCGTTTTCAGCTTGCTCCGATTCAAACGTGGCCGCCATCGGTACACACGCTGATCTCCCGTCGAGATTTCATCTCGTCCGAGGCACTGCAATCTCATATGATCTCGTTTGACGTCACAGCAAGGCGTCAGACTTCGTTACCGACCATCTCCCGTGAAACTCACGGCGGCTGCGATGAGACGTACAAATTAGTTTCTTGCTTCCCGTTTCAAGCGTCGACGATCCTATCGACTCAGAATCGAGTTTCTATCGCGATCGGTTGTCCGACGAATGTTTCCAGGCGAGTACTCGATCGGTGAAAATCTCTCTTGTATTTTACTAGAGAAACGTTTGAGCTTGAAACGGAACAGCAAGAGATTAATTTGTACAATCAAACCAAAGCACGGGAGCGGATCCGATCCGCGAGCGGCCGAGATTGTCTCGCCCGTTAGATTTCGTCAAGTTCCATCGTTAGGGCGAATTTCGGGCGAAAGCGATCATCGACGTCGATTATCGCGTTATTAAGTTCTTCCGATTCGATGCGAATTACGAAATTTCACGCGCGCGCTGTGGAAACTGTGCGACGGAAGTACGCGGAAACTATGCGGGATATCATTTGCGTTTTCGCGCGTTCGCCATTCCGGGATATCGCGCGATATCGCGCGTTAGCGAACGGTCAGGGCGATTATTAAAACACATAAATTAACTGATCCATAGGGAGGGTGGGGAGAGAGGGGGTGCAACCAGCGGCGAGGCGCTTAATGAACCACTCCTTTTAAGGACCGTTCGAACGCTCGCGGATCTTTCGTCCTTCTCGGACCGATCCCTCCGCGTCTAGGCGGTCGGCGCGTATTAATTCTGAATTAACGAAGTCCCAGGGTGGCGTCCGCCCCGTCCCACCGCGCCGCGGCAGCGTCTAATGCGCCACAGCGAGGGGGTTCGCAGACGGCGGTGGCGCGGCGGTGGTGCGGCGTTGCGGCCGACAGCGCTACTACCACGCCGGAAACTCACGCACTCGCGGTTTCCGCTCGCGACGGCCAAGTTTCCGCGAAGTGTCCTCGCCACGGCTGCAGCGTGGCGCTGCAAATTCAGCCAGCCGGAATTTGCGAGCGGCGATAATTGGATATTAACGCCAGTGCGAGCGGCCGATACATGGTTAGCGCCGCATGGCGTGTCGGGACTGTCTTTCTCTCTTTTTTCCTTTTTTTTCAGCTTTGCCGTAAAGAGAGAGAGAGAGAGAGAGAGAGAGAGAGAGAGAGAGAGAGAGAGAGAGAGAGAGAGCGCTACTGCTGGAGTATACTCAATCATCGAGCACGTTGCTACTACGCTCGTTTCCGGTTTCTCTTTTGGGGTCAACGCGAACCCATCGCGCGCGGTCATTTTTGATGCCACGACGAGGAGAATCGCCCTCTGTTAATGCGCCTTCGACAATTCGCGCAACACTGTTTATATATTTATTTATTGCCGATTCGAGGGAGCGTGTTCAGTAAGGACGAGAATCATTAGACAACAAAACAACCTTCTTTAATCGTCAAACAACTTAACAGTTACAACATCTGGATACTCGCTCTAATTAAGTAACAAATGTTTGACCGTTGCTTCTGGCTCGCAAGACGCTGTTTTTCGCCGCTCGGGAACTGCCGAGCGATAGCGATTCTTTTTTGTTTCGGCAAGGGTTGCGATCTAATACCTTGCCTTTGTGACTCATATTCGATCACATCGAGAAAATTCCAAACCAAAGACAACGCGTATAAAAATCCTTAACACCCTCGCATACCGCGTATCGGTGTTTTCATCTTCTCCTCCTCCCCTCGCCGCTGCTCGTTCGAGTATTAGTTCGCAAAGTTGAGTTCGTGGCGCGTGAAATTGATCCAAAGGGGCGCTCACGCGCTCACGCGCGATGGTTGAATGTTTTTCGAAAATTGCGAAACGCCGCGATCGGCCGCCGCGGCCGGAAATAGCCGGAGAACCATCGATATAAAGCGCCGGTGCGAGCGTATCGCGCGTGTTTATTCGGAAAACAGCGATTCATTCAAACTCGGGGGTTACATAAATTAAAATGCTGACATGAGAATCGAACGATGCTAAAGCCGCGCCGTTAATTGCCGGGCAAATAAACGCGATCGATTAGGTTCGTCCGCACGCCCGCATGGATATTTTATTTATCTTATCCGTTCGTACGCGTGCTCCGTCTCTATTTAAAAAATTATTAATCATTTTACTAATGAAACAATCGATATTCACGCGATCTTTGAACAATTCCAGCGCGCGGTTGACATCGCGCGAGGAGCGAGATGCACTTCGAACCGTTAGAATAGCAGCTTAATTAGCGGCTTAATCATTATTGATGTGACTCGACTTGATGTATAATCGTTCATTTACGAGCCCGATGGAATTGCAGCGGACAAGAAGCCTAACAATTGCACGTCGCGCTGTATTCGCGAGGTCGCAGCCTCGCCGGATGAGCCCCGGCGCACATCCGGCTCCCGAAGTCCCTTCCTGATCGTTTTGCCAAGTTCGAACGAATGTATGAACAAGAGTTCATCCCCGGCAAGAAGGATGGGAGGGAGGGAGGGAGAGGAATGCAAGACGGTAGACAGTTGTCTGGAGAATAAATGAGAGAACGGGGCGCGATGGCGAGAGCGTCGCTGGTATACGCAGAATGTTTGCAAGTTGTTGAACTAATTCGGGGGGATATTAATTGGCGTAAAGTAATTATAAGTGCTGGGAGCAGTTGCTCGGCAGTTTAAATATACCTTCGACAACGACGGTGGTCTATGAGAAGTAGCGGGGAAGAAGCAGTGTTCCCCTTAGCGGAGGGTACGTAAACTTCGTAATAGTACGTAATAGCGTAACATTGTTTCGCGAGGAAATAAATCATTTAATCGAACGAGCTCGCTGAACGCGTTTTCCTCGAGCCGGCGGTGGCGCTGGCGGGCGAAATCACCTCGATTTCCTAAAATATTTACGAATCCCCGGACATGCTGCCGCGTGTCACAGCTCGCGAAGAGCGAGATACAAAGGAAATCCTCGAAAGGGAAGCTCCGCGGAAAGCGGACGTTTCTGATTAAATCGATAAGCGCGAAGCCGTAATGTTCGTCGCCTTAGCGCGATGTGCTCAACGTTGAAAGCTTCAACGAAGCCTCCTTCGCGCGCTCTTTGAGAAGCGTCGAGAAGCGTTCACCTAGAACGGCTCGACTAACCAGCTAATGAATAACATTAATCAGATCGCTGGTGCGAGGAAAACTGCGCTCTACTAAGAACGCGCACGAGAGAGCAGTCGATCGCGTGATGCTAATAATACGCGCGATTGCAGGAAACCGATCTTCGCACCGGCTCGTTAAACTCGCTGCGCGCGCGCGTTTCCCGCATCGAGTCGCCATCCAGGTGGAGTCGCGAGATACGCCAAGTATCGCATCGATAAACGTTAGATATCCGGCAGCGGGACTCCTAAATGCGCGTAATGCAATCTGGAATGGGCGATTCAGTCACGATCAGTATCGACGAAATATTAACGGAACGACCGTCAATGATTCGCGAGCGGCGAACGATGAGCGGTCGGGAAAAGGAATTCCGGGAGAATTCCGTAACGCGTTATCTTCCTTCGCGAAAGTCATCAGGCGGCCTCGCTCGTATGCGGCTCTCCGTGATGACGAGTATGATAAACGCGATAAATTCTCAAAGCCGGGATCCGCGGCGTACGGAGCGCGGAAATCGGGAAATCAAGTGTCGCTCGTTAAAAGAAACAGACGTGATTCCATCCTCCGTGACTCGGTACAATTATTCTCTCTCTCTCTCTCTCTCTCTCTCTCTCTCTCTCTCTATTTCTCTTTCTGCGTATATTCCGTTAACTTTCTCTCCTTCGATCTCCTTCAGCAGTTCCTAACGATGTCACGCGACGCATCGGTGCATGTTTTCTTGAAGCAGAATCGAATCCAATTTGTTCCATCGTCGATTCCTTCATCATCGAGTCGTAAACGATCAATCGAGATGTGGGCAGAAGCCAATCCGAGACCTAGCAGTGTGTCAGAAACCGGTAAGGTTTCTTTCGTCTTTGCTTGCCGTTATCGCTCCGGATCTTCCACTCTCGCTAAAAATCCTCAAAGAAACTCCATAGTGCCGTCTAAAAGAACAAGCCGGTACGAAATCCGTTGAACAGTTCCACGGAACGAGGAGAACGACACTTGTCCGCGCGTGTCACGTTTCTTCCGAGCTTCTGGTTTCGCTTCGGGGTTCGTCGCGCGTCGGAATTTATTATCCGGCACTTTGAATTATTTGCGTGCCGTGTGTAATCCCTTCGCGTCGTAATCCCTTAAGTCGTTGAGCCCGCGGTTCCGGCCGGCCGGAGCTTCCGGCGCGATCGGCGAGCGCGGATGGACTTTTCACGCTTAGCGCGCGCATGCGCGCACGCGCGAGCGATCGCGCGGAATTTATATTCCGTCAGCTGCCGCGCAGCTCGCTCGGCCGGAGGACGAGAACGCAGCGGGCTTTCGCTCGAGATTTCATCACGAACGGTGCACCTGTCGCGCGCTCCCCGCTCCGATTCTGCTCCGGGCGAATTAAATGGGTCGGTCTGGCTCGTCTTTTTCGGTGCGGCGCGCATTAACGCTGAAAGATACAGCGCAGGCTCCGCAGCTTGAATCTGCTCCTCTCGATATACACTCGCGGCGATATAATTATATCACAGTGGATGTAAACGGCTTGCTCACGGCACGTGCGCGTTATTCCGTCTCGCGCCGTCTCGTCTCTCAGCAGCGTTTTATTTCACGAGCGGATTTGACATCCCGAGTCATCACATGATGCAATAATCGTTCGCGATGCGCAATAATTCTTCGCTCGCGGATAGGTAAAAGGTAAGGCTCCGCTTAATGACGCTTTTATTTTCCGCCACTCCGTCCTGCGTTCAACGCGCACGCCGACGTCGAGCCGAAGCCGGCGAATTAAATTAAACGCGCGAGTACATTTTCCAATCTTCGCTGCCAGAGTGATCCGCCACGGACAGGAAACACGGACAGTGCGGTTACCTCTCATCGATCTGCGTTTTATGTTTCGAATTCAGGCTTCGTCCCTTATTCTCGCTCTCCCTCTCTTCTCTTTCTCTCTCTCTCTCTGTCTGTTTTTCTCTCGCGCGTTGTAACGGAGATTCCAAACGTGCAGGCATGAGAACCGGCACACGTGCCTGTGTTTTACATAACGCGCTTTTATATATAAACAACTTTGTTGCTTCGCATTTCAGCGCGCGATTCGAGAGTCGATGTTCCTGCCGGATTCGCGCGAATCCGAGCTCGCCGATGCTCGCGCATGCCAAAAAATCCGCGGGAGCGAAATCGACGACGCGGCTACACGCCGCGAGACATCGCCCGGTGACCCCGGGTCATCGGGATCAAGCGTACCGGAACTAACGGCTCCGCTGTGCACGCGATCGCTCGCAAGTCGGCTGGAAGACGCGAAGGGCGAACTTTATGCCAGACGCGTCGGGCAGGTCGGCGCGTAGCGGCGCGCCGGATTCGCCGCATCCTTTTGTGGTCCCCGACCGGCGGGGGCGTTCTTTTATTATGTAAATCTATGCCGTCGGTGGAGCGCGCTCGCCAAGGGGACATATAAGGGGTTTTAATATTAAGCGCCGCGGCGGGGGCAGACGCGAGCTCCGCTCGCGAGAGGATTCTCGTCGCCATTCTTGCCGGCAGCGGGAGGAGACGGACGACGATGGGGTGGGAGCGCCGGTGTGGTCCAGGATACGAGCCGCCGAGAGGCAGCTCGTTGATATGCCACCCTTCCTCCCCCACCTGCGTCTTCCACTCTCCGCACCGAACATGACGAGACTCCGTAGTAGGCCCGCTCGGGACGATACAGGATTCATATCGCGCGATCTCTCTTTCTCTCTCTCTCTCTCTCTCTCTCGCTGGATCCGTGACACGGAATCTCTCTCTTTCGCCGGTTCCGCGCTATCCTCGCGACTATCCTCCTGCGACCCGTTTTTCCCTCCGGTCCCCTCCCTCCCTCTCGTCTTTCTTCTCTCCGTTCGCGGCTACGCGCGCGCGTTCGCGTTCGAGGAGGATGGCGCATCCGCGTGAGCGAGTTGCAGACCGACGAGGATGTTATGTACGCGTAAGTTATGTTCGTCACGCGGTGGAATATGCTGCTACCAATTCCTCCGCATTTCGACACGTGTCGATAAGACGTTACCCCCGCGGGAGTCAGGTTTGAAGTGTCATTGCCGCGGTCATTGAACTCGCGGCGACGATCGAAGCGGGGATTTTTGTGTGACATTCGGGGATGTCGATTGCGTTCACCTTGGTGCCTGCGATCACCTTGGTGGCTTACCTACCTTTTACGTTTTCTGCTGGATTGTCGCTTGTAAATCGCGAGATGTGTTTCCTCTGTTTCCTCTTTCGCGGAGGGAAGCTGCTCTCGCTTTCCGCTCGCGGGCTTCATTCGAAAGTCCCGCTCTCGGGGATCTCTCCGCTGCAGTTTTCGCCGGCGTTTCCCCTCTTGATTTTCGGGAATGTCCAAAATTCGCATTACGCATTACGACGATCCTCATCGAATGGCCGATCCACGTCGCTCGCGCATTTTTGCTTTTATCCGCCGACTGTCGCCCGTTGATAGAATCACCGCGGCTTTCATGGCACTTGAACGCCCTGTCAAACGTTTGCGCGCGCTCGCGATAACGGGCCGGCAGATGTCTGGAAAACCGTTTTGCGAAAACGCCCTTCCATTATGATAACGATCCTTTTCATGGACTCGCGAGAAGATACAAAGCCCGCGTATCGTCAGAAGCGGTTTTATCCGGGACAATGTACGCGTCCCGCCGCCGTTCTCCCAGGAGGATGCGCTCGAAGGAAGGTGGTAGTGATTTTTTTCGGCCGCGAGATAGCTCGGCGTTTCGGCAAGTCGATATACGCGAAGTACAGAGAAAGAGAAAGAGGGAGAGAAAGAGAGAGAGAGAGAGGGAGAGGGAGGAAGCTCATAAATCCCCGCGGGTTAATCCCCCCCGGTATACGCTCTTGACGTGTTTGTCGGCCCCGAAGTTCGACGCCGGCATCATCAGTCTGCAACATCACCACCTCCAGCCCGCCCTTCCCCCCCCTCGCGCGCCAGTATAACATCGTTATTGTCGTTCGTAGGAGCCGTGCGTTTTTCTTACAGGCGCATGCGACGCGAGAGATACGAGAGATCGCGCGAGTAGCGCGATCACAAATCACGCTCCATTTCCATATTAATGCGCGACGGAACTGGCAAGCAGCCATCCCGGTCACAGGTCACCGATGCTACTCGCCCTATTCGCGTCCACGCTGGCGCTCCGCTCCCCCTTCCCCCTTCGGCCGAGCCGTGTTTCGCGCTTCTTTGCCGCCGATCGCCGATAACGAGAGGGGCGAGAGTCGAAGCCGTAAACGCTCCCTCCCCTGTTAGCGAGGGTGATTCCTCGAGGTTTACTCCTCGACCAGCCTCCCGTATCGCGCCTATCTCGTCTCGTTGGCTTTCGCCGCTTCAGCCTGTCTCGCGAACTCCTGGGAAAACAGAAATGCGGCGCCTTGAGTCGCGAGTCTCGGCCGGCCGAGCGATATTCTCGTCGCGCGTGAAACTCTCGCGGCACATTTTCGCGAAGAGGCTTCCTCCAGGAGGATGAGAGGATGAGACGAGCAAGGCGATTCACGGAGACGCATATCTCTCCACGACGATCTACAATGCCGCGGGGATGCCGTCGAGTTAAATTTATCGCTTCTGTTTCGACTATCGACAATGGTCGCGTGGAAAAAGACGTCGAGTCGATAAGCAATCCAACGAGAGCTGTAGAAAAGTTCGGCTCCGCTTAGCCGTCTCGCGCGCGTCTCGAGCGCGAGACGGATGGACGGGGGACGCGCGGGGATCCATTTCAGCCTCCTGTGGACCAAATTGATTAGGAGCTTCGACGACGTTTACGGCCGTCCGACCGCGAGACGTATAAGAAGTTTGGATGACTCGATTCTCGATGAAGGTGGAGCGCCGAGAAGGAACGCGACGACGAGGGAGCACGGCGGGGTGAGGGGATTGAGACCGGAGGGAAGAGGCTTCTATTTCGCTCCGGCGTCATCGCCCGATCGCTCTTACCCCCGCTATAAGCATATTTCCCCCGAGTTTCGAGATATCGCTCAACTTCTTCTTACCAGCGCGGGTTCACGGGGATTGAGCGGTAATGCAAACGGCCCACCACGCTCCCCCTGGACCCCGCCCCTGAATTGTTTGCCGGCTACGTGGGTTGCGGCTCGTGTTTGCCCGCAGCCCGAAACTTTTCCGCGAACATTTGCCTCTCTTTCCTCTCGTGTACCTCTCGGGGRKGGGGGKGGGGGGGGGGGGGGGGGGGGRGGGGAACGAATGTGCACTATCCGACTTCCTGCCTCGTTGATGGGGAATTGCGGGGGTTGTGTCATTGTGCCGGGAGAGCCATTTAATATTTTATTAAAGCAAGCAAGTTCCCATAGCCAGATTATAGCCCTCGCAATGAGACTGGCACCTTCGAAGATCGAAGATATTATTTCCTTCGTCGCGAAGATATTATTACATCGCGATAGCGCGGCGCGTTGTGCACGCGCCATCGATTTTTCGCGCCGTGCAAATATAGGATCGCCAAACCACAATATTTGATAATTCGCCCGAAAACGCGAATCGTCGTCGATTGCGCGACTCTTAATCGATGACGTCGTCGGCGTTCGATGCGAGCGTAAAACGCGTTCGATCATCGCGCAATACGCACACCGAAACTTGATAAGCGAGGGCTTTCGATCAGCATTTTCTTTCTCTCTCCCCTCTCCCCCCCCCCTCTCTCTCCGTGTGAATGTATATTTTACAGGCGGGGTTGTTCGGCAAAGTTGTTCGCCGAATCGTGATTTTCGCATTTTACTCGCGGCTTCGGCGCGGAGCAGCGCGGTTTCGCCCGCGAATAAAACAGCGGCGCGTTGCCAGTCACGGCCTTCCTACAATCGATCATTTCGCGAACGCCACATGACGTCGCTGCCGCGATGCTTATCCTCGATACTTCCGATCTGCAATTTCCGAGACACGATTCCGCGTCGCTGAACTTGCCGAAGCGTATCGCCGGTTTTATCGGCGCTCTGTCAGCGCCGCTCAACGCACCGCTGCCGCTTTCATGCGGCGTGCAAAAATACAAGGGACTCGCAGCGAGCTTGTATCTTAATCACCGGATGATGGACCGGCGCATTGTTTATTCAGCTAGGGACGCACACGTGGGACGTGCACGTCACGATATGCCGTTTACGGCCATGTCCCCATGGCCATGGACCATTCGAAGCTACCGTAACGACTATCCGGGATTAATTTATAGCAGCGTTACACGGGACCATCGGACTATTAGCGCGCAACCCGACGAAATGAGTCCTGCTGGGATTAATTTCGCACTGTCAGCTATACCTCGTGGCGAATTTTGAGTCTATCAGTCGAGTTAATTAACTACGGCCGAAGAACGCGAGGAGGACGGAGTAACGAATGATGGTCGACCGGTATCGGCCGATTGATTGAATGCGCCACGTCGGCTCGACTAAATATTTATGGCAATCAGAATGAGAATGAGGACAGAGAGAGAGAGAGAGAGAGAGAGAGAGAGAGAGAGAGAGAGAGAGAGAGAGAGAGAGAAAGATTTTCCAAGGAAACCGAGAAAATCTCAATCATCGAAAGCCGGAGGAATTTTTTATTTTGCAGCGAGCGTGCATTTTATTCTAGCCTGGCTAACGCTAGTCGAGATAACGTTGGAGAATTATGCGACAATTGCAATGCATGATTCGGCGTTATTTCGTTATTCCGCGCATGACAAACTAATGCTGCTTTGTAATGTTACTTTGTAAAATTAAGCCTGTTTAATTTACGGCGCTGCGTGTGTTGCATATAAATTACATCTATTTGTCATAACGCGCGCACGCGTATACGCGTGCATACGCGCGTACATATCGCATTTCCAATAGAATTATTCTCTATTGCGACAACGCGAGCGCAGGTTTGCAAATCAAATGCAATCTTATATTTAATTAATGATAATCTTCGTGCGTAATTTCAGATCCGATAAATTATATGCGTTAGCAATGAAATCCGTACGCGTCCGAACGTACACGAATATCCTTCCGGACACGACGTATTTTGTCAAGATGGGGAATCCGCTCTTCAAATGTTTCGCTATCCCTCGGAGAATACATAAGCCGGAGATCGATTCGTCTATCTCTCCTGCGATCCGAATTTCAAAACAATTTCGTATGTATTCTTTTATGGATCCTGGGATTGTAAAGCGTTCCCGTCATTTAAACTTTTATTACGGCGATATCCCCTTTTTTCAGGTAACGCTCTGTATCGACACGCGATTCCCCCAAAGAGGGAAACGCCGTTTTGTAATTCCGTCTTGAAAAAAATCCTCCATGTTATTTATTTATTGGCAGAATTTATTTGGCAGCATCTCCCGTCCCTCTACGTCCGCCTTCATCCGCGACATCTCCCTGCGTAAAACTCACGGTAAACGTAATGTATAGTTTTTATTGTACGAGAGAAATAGCTTTTCGCGATCTACCGGGGATCAGCGCGACTCTTAGGCATCTGTTTTATAAGGCTCTATCCTGACGGTCTTGGCATAAACATCGCGAAATGTGGCAAATAAAAAGAAAAACGCGGAAATCTTCCGTTGCCTTTGTTGCCACCGGATACTTGAGGATGGCTGCAACTTACCTGCACCCGGCAGCATTATTGCCTTGCTAAAGTTACCGCTTACTTAGGGAAGGCCACTCTTAATCAAGCTGGCAAGGAAGAGTACTCGCCTAGGGGAAAGAAGATCAAGATATGTAAATTAAGGAAGATATCTTCGTGAAGGATATTCAACATAGAAAATTCCTTCGTAGAGAATTCGTTCTGAATGTCGCGATCAAGAGATCGATCAGTTTTCCGATGCGGAAAGTTATGAAATAATAACGCGATTGGAGAAGTTTTTCTCGACATTTTACCGGAAATTCCTGCCGGAATTATCTTGCTTTCCTTGCCGTTTGCGGCATCGCCATCGGTGTATCATCTTATACGTCTTCGAACGTGGGTGACTACGTGAGAACTCTCGGAGAAATTTACGGCGTTCCGCTTTATTATCCCGCAGCGAATAATATGGATAATACGTTCCGCTGAATTTTAATACCGGATAAGTCGTGAAACGTGATAAGCCTGCGAGTTGGCATCTCGCAAATTTATAGATCATTACGCGGAAATATAGCAACGGATAGCAATATAGCTTCTCTCTCTCTCTCTCTCTCTCTCTCTCTCTCTCTCTCTCTCTCTCTCCGTCTTTCTCTTCGTCTATGCTGCTTTTCTCTAATCAACATTCCCGACTTGCCAACTTGCAGCAACGGGAAGCTTCGTCCTGATCGCGCGATATACAGATTGCGTACAACGAGCATCCTATTGTTGATTGCGTGCAATTAATCAGACATGAAGACTATGTCTTCGCTATCATATCTAACACTCGCAATGACGAATACAATGTTGCCATTCTTCTTCCGTTCTTCGCGCGTTAAGGAGAATCGCTGAATGTTCGCCAAGCCTAGAGATCCATGAGCGATTTTAAAGTTATTCAGAGCACGAGCGATCGTTCTCCTGCAGCGATTCATCAGATTAATCTCCCGTTATCCCGTAAATCGATTACCCAGTCATTCGTTATCTCGCGCGTTCTCTTTTCGAGAATTATCGAGGCGCGTCAGCGATGAATACTCGTGGATTAATCAAGTGCGAATAATCAGACACAACGCGCAAACTCAAAGCGTCGTAAGGAGAACGCCTTGGAATCAAAGAAACTTGAAAAAAATCCATCTGCTTTATATCGTGTTCCCAATCGATTACACGAAATGATTGCTTAATCGTTCGTCGATTGTCTCGTAATTGACGGGCCGGCAAATTGGCTTTACCGGATAAACGATCGCTCGATGGATTGGTCAACGCGACCTCAATGCGATCGATGTTTCGAAATAATTTTCGCACGGTGGACGTTTAATTCGCTCTCGAGGAATCGATACATTTTCCCGTTTCCGGTCTTGTGTCGAAGTGTTCAATTCTTATCTTTAATTCAATTCTCGCCATCGTACCGTCTTTATAGGAAATGAGACCATATGGGATTCTCCGGGAAGCTGAATGCATTTGCGAGACATCCGCTCAAAGGATGGCAATAGGACGGAGTTTGTTGACCGGCAACATCGCCGATGTACCTTTCATTTTGCGCATTGCTTTCTTTTCTCTCTCTCTCTCTCTCTCTCTCTCTCTCTCTCTCTCTCTCTCTCTCTCTCGTTACTTCGTTAAAAATGCGTTTGTTAAAAATGCGTACATCGCACAGCAATGTTCCATCACGTTCTTGCACTCTTCGTTACTTTTGTTACTCTTCCTCTCGGATTACGCCGTTATGGTACACGTTATGTGACGAATAAAGCACAGAGGTGAGCGGGCAAGGGTTATCGGACGCTTGTTACGGTATTTTATAATTATACGAACACTGTTCGCTTCCTTGGAAAAGAAAAAATTTATTACTGTCCCGTAGTAATATCGTGATCTCGAAATCTAACTTGCTCTGGATTACTCTTCCGATAATTTTTTCCATGAATACTCCTTTCTTAAAAGCGATGAGAGACACATACGTTACATTGATAACACGTATTTAACGATGATGACGCGCCTTGCGATATAATAACGAACGTACGTCAAAAATAGTTATTGAGTGAATTCTCGAATCTTCCGTATCGAATTTCGCGGATTATGAATCGACAATTATCCCTCCTCGTCATCTGACGCTTCTTGTCTTCCCTTGTCGCAGCGGCCTCGTTAACGCTTTAGAGTTTCGTAGCTCGTTTGACTACATTAAATGAATTACGCGAAACGGTGAAGCGTATCATCGATAACTCGCGAGACGGCAGATAACGCGGCGAGGGGAAGGGAGCGGGGAGGGGAGGGGGTGGGGAGGGGGAGGACGTCAGGCTAGCTCACGGATTAAAGGAAAGAAGGAAATTATCCAAAGGCCGTCTCCCCGCAGCGGACGTGAACAAACGAGGGAATCGCAGATCCGAAGTTCCGCTCCGCGGTAAGAATTTTTCCGAGGGCGACACGCGTTGGGATGGGGAGGGTGGTGAGCCGAAAAAGCGAGAGAAAGAGCGGCCGTGAGAAGCCCTTGGGAGACGAGAAGACGAATGGGAGCGGGACGGTAAGAAATCGCGTAAGAAAGACGACCTTCTTCGCCCGCCTTTCCTTCATTCTCTCGTGACGGGAGAACTCCGCGGTAACCCTCGTTTGATCCTTGTCTACGCAATGGGAAATCGCGGGGATCGCGGGGATCGGGGGGAGACGCGGCTTTCGACGTGCGTTAGATATTGGCCGCGCTTGGACTACGTTGGACTACATTGCGACATGATGTTGTTGTTTATCTTGCACGTCGCAATGTAAACCTTGCACCCTTGTTAGAAGGGTGTGATTTCGAGGAATCGCGTTCCTCGTACTTGTATTTTTCATCGCTCGTCGCAGGAAACGTCCCTATATCGATCACGAGCTGCGTCCCTCGCGTCGCTCGAGGTTGCTATCCGAAGTGGAAAATTAAAAGTCACGCGCAACATTGGCGCGTTTGGCGCGCGGCTAGTTATATTTCACTTCGATCTACTCAGAGAGCGACTCGCCCGCCTTCCCTTTTTGCTGCTTCTCTAACTGAACGGCGTTTCGCCGGTCGATTCACGGGCCCCTAGTGTGGAATGAATTGTTTCCCGGAAAGCGACGTGTTTTTCTTTCTCGCGCACCGCGCACTCGAGCGGTAAATTAAAAACTGCGTATTGCGGGCGCATTTTCGGTTTCGCGCGTTTCAATGCGAATCATTTATCAGGCAACGTGGCGTCTCCCGCGCGCCAAGAATCCCGCGCGGAATCGCCTTCGCCGGGATGTATCGCAGATCGCGTCGCGATAATCCGACTGCCTCCATGCTGGCGTCAAGAATTAAAAGCGCTTTACATGTGTCCCGAGCCATTAAGCTCATCCCGAGTTGAATTCAGTGTTGGCGCATGTTGGCGAAGCGAATAAAAACGGCCCTCGCGAGGAATCCCGCGACGAGTTTTATCGCGGGATTATTTCAGCGGCGATGGTTACCGCCGGGAACAAACGGCGCGGTCACAAGCAACAAGTGCAACAATAAGGTAATCGACTGTGGACTAAGGAGAAATTACGGTCCATTACGCGCCCGCGTCTCAAACGTCGCCGGAATTTTTAAGTCCGCTCCGTGCCGCCCCGCATTGCCCGCCGGGCGATGTGGGGTGTTTGGTGGAAAGCGCGACTGGCAGCTCGCGGGCAATTTTCCCCGGAACCATTGAAACGTACGAGAGATATTTACCTTATTTACCTTATCCGCTTTCGATTCTCAAGCCTCGGTTAAGAATTGCGTTGCGCGCGCGAGATATCGCCGGCATTTGGGGGATTCACCGCGGGTAACTCCGTTTGAATTATCGCGTCGAGGAATGAACCCTGACTCGCCCGTGCAATTCTGAAAACTATCCCCTCGGGATTGCTGGGGAGTTCGAGCCGCGGACACATTAACTCTTGGCTCTCTTCGCTCTTCCCGCTATCCGCGAGACCGTCCGAGATCCGGAGATGGCTGATTTTCTCGCAGAGCCAGGACCGGCGTATTCGAACTTTCGTCTTTCATGAAACTTTCGATGCATGAATCGCGGGTTTCCCGCGGACTTAATTTTTCGCCCGTTTCACGATCGCCCGTCCGTCTGAATGCTTTCCCGCGGAAGCTGGGGGGGGGGGGAATCCCCCCGTTCCACGACGACTTAATCATATTCGCGGGAACACGCCGACCGTGGCCGTGTAATCTCGTCATAAAAAGAAGCAATCGCCGTCTTTTGATTTGGAAGGATCGTATCGGCTCTTTCGACGGCGTCATTAACGGCACACCGTTCTCCAAAGGGCCCGCGCACAATGGCGTAACGAAGTACTTTCTTTTCTAAACAACTCTCCCACGACGAATCAGGTGCCGCGACTCCCGCGCAGGCTGCTTTATCCTCGCACTAACCCCGCGAGATAAAGGCGCCATCGTCGAAGAGGCGTAAAAAGAAACGGACATTCCGTGAGCTTAATGAGATGGCTCGAGGCTCGTCTTTCATCGCGGTTGAAAATAAAATCGTACGAACGGCGCGCCCTTTCCTTGCCTCGCAGGCTAGACGGACATCTGTGTCCAGTCAAAGCGAATGGATATTTAAGATTTCGCGTCTATTCGTACGCGCCCTTGTCAAAGAACGAGAGAGAGAGAGAGGCAGATGAAACAGCGTCGAATCGACAATCAAATCGAGAGAGCGTTGATCTCTCGAGCGCGGGAGGATCTTATCAATCTTAATCGATACTCACGATACGAGTATCGTATTACGATACGATATACGCCCGCGTATTTTATCTCTTTATCTCTTTATAAAGGCGGGAGGAACGAGGTTCTCGCGCTAATGTGGCTATCCGCAGCACGCTCCAATTGTTGTGGAAGCCAGACATGTCCAGAATTTGATTGATTCTTGCGGGTCAAGCTTCGCACCGGTAGATCAATTTTGCTTTTTCCGCTACGCGTGCTATCTAGACATGTTTGTTGCATCAATCAAACAATCACTATTCACTGAGCGTCACGATGAATAATACATTTATTGGGGAAAAAAAAAAAAAAGGAAAGAAAGGAAAGAAAGGAAAAGGAGGAGGGGCGGGGGGAGAGAAAAGAAAAAGAAGAGCGTACACGCCACCGCGATGTTTGCGCATCAACTTACGATCGGCCACGCCAAATATAGAAGAATGCTGTTTACGGAATCCCGGAACACGTAATGGCACTTGCTACACGCATCGGAAGGCATCGGAAGAGGTCAGCGATCTGAAACGGCTCGAGAGACATCACGAGGTCAATTTCCAAACTGCCTGGTGTTTGCGTACGCTCGGTGTCATCCCTATCGCTCGTAAGTGATCCGAGGTTCTCCCAATCTGCCGAAAAGGGAGATACAAAACGTTTCGGGCATCATTCGAGAATGCTCGAACTCGCGAGGCGATTCTCGCTCCGATCATTCCACGAGGAGCCGGCTGAATCCCGTGACGAGATCACGGCCGGATCGGAGGAGCACTTTGGCCGGAATAATTACACGGCAACCAGAGACGCTCGTAGTTCGGTGGCGCTAGAAGTCTCGATTATTATCCAGCTCACGATTATTAATTCCGCGTACAATGCCGAAACGAGCTCGCGAGTGCTCGTGATCCAAAGTACGAGCTCCTGGGCCACGGAGACCGGAACTTGGGCTTGTTGTCTCGGTCTTAATAGTGCCGCGGGGTAGTTTGCAGCCAACGGAGCGTCGCAAACGTCGACCTCCCCTGCCAGGGGATCGGATACGACGAAAGCCCACGGCGACACGCCGTTCTCCGTTGTGTCGCGACGTTTCGGGATTAGATAAGCTCGCTGCTTGGCGATCGGCGGGATTTACGCAAAAGTGCTGACTCTCGAAATACCGAAATGCCCTCGGTGCGCTCCAAATCAGCGCTCGCTCGCAGTGTCAACACGGGGAAGCGCCCTTGCTCGAGAGGTCGATTAAACTTGCGATATCCAAGTTGGCTTGGAAAGAAAGAACGCAGCAAGTTCTCGATCGCATCTCATTGACCTCGTTGGAGAATGTTTGTATTGCCGGCCGAGCTCGTTGCACCTAAACGCGTATTCGTCCGCGCTGCGATTCAATCGAGATACACCGGACGAGATCCGCGCGATCGATGACGGCGGCTTTAATCTCAGCGCCGGCGGGGGGGATGAAACTTTCAACACGTCCGTTCATTGCCGGCGACGTAGCTCTGCCGGTAAGATATTTATTTGTGGCGTCGCGAGGGCCATATCTCCCGGAGAAAATTACTTGCCCGCCGTGGACTAAACGCCACCGTTAAAGCGGCAAACTTTAAACCGCATTATGATGAAATTCACTTAAAACTTTCAATAAGTTCGCCAATTGATAACGGAATGTCCGCGGAATCGACGCGGTGCTCGCCTTTTTCCCGCGCATCCCCGGCAGAATGAATACTGTCGATGGCAGCGTTATCGATCGGCAACGTAAAGACGTCCACTTGTAGATTATTATCTATCTGGCTCATCCATTCCTCCGTTCGTAGATTATGGATTCCCAGCTTCGTGTTCAATTTTCTCCAATGGCCGTCATAAATCCCGTCTGAAAACCGAAGGCAACCTCCTTTCCCGGTTCAAAAGCTGGTACTTGCTCGGATTCTCGCGGTCGTTCGCTTCCCCTCATCCGCGGCGATTCTCCTTTTTTTTTTTTTCGTTCGTCGTCCATCGGAGCTCTCGTCGAATAATTACTCCGCATGCCGAATCTCCACCGTGACCCCTTTCCCTCTCTCTCTCTCTCTCTCTCTCTCTCTCTCTCTCTCTTCCGGTGTCCCCGTGATACGTAGAGCGTAAATTAAAGCATCAACCGCATGCCGCATGCGTTTTCGTGCAACGTGATCCCGAGGCGACCCAGCGAATATCGCGAATAGCGTCGTTCGCGGACGTGCAATCCACGGTGAGCATTTTTCGGTTTTCTTCGATCTGCGCGGAAAAAGCCCGAAGTTGTTTCGCGAAATCCACACCGACGCCGCCACGCTGCCACCGACAGAATTCGAGCGCTCTTCTTTTCCCAGGCTCCCGAAGAACCCCCGAGGCTCGAATAGCTTCGAAACTGTCGATTCAGGACGGCTTATCGAGGCAATTAAACTTTCCCTGCTGCAATAGGACGGGGAGAGCTTCGCGCGAGCGCGCACGTACACGCGTACGTAACTGCATGTCCAAAGAAAGACGTGCAGGAGCCGTTTATTCTCGCCGGATGGGCTTTCGCCTGATAAATATCGTAATGTACGTTTATAAGGTCTGCGAACGGCCGGGTAAAATTCTCTAAGAAAAACACTGAGGAATCTGCCACGGATGCTCGTTCTCCGCTCCATCGCTCGCGATTTACTCGCTCCTTGCGAACCTAAGAAGAAGTGCCCGCGCAATTGATCAACATCGGAATTCGCGAGAAGGAAAAGCGCGCGAGGGTCCAGCTTCACGCATCTCCTCGGATTTCGGGCTTCTTGCGCGAGTGCAATTTCTCTCTCTCTCTCTCTCTCTCTCTCTCTCTCTCTCTCTCGTCGCGCGCGATATTGACAACGAGCTCGATTCGAGCTCGAGATAAATAGCTAGAGAAAGAAAGAGAAGGGGAGAGAGAGACAGAGACGAAGCGAAGCAAACTTGGGACGACCGATTGATCGCGAGCAATCGATGATAAGAAGAAGCGATCGTGTGTCGATTATCGGCGAGTCGACAAACCGGAAGCTGCGTGTGTCATCGTACGCGCATCACGCACACGTCGCGCCTCCGGTAAACCCGGGCCGGTTACATCCTCTCGACAGTCGGCCGCCACTCGACGTAGGTCAAGTCGTGTTTGACAGCGACACGTTTCGAGGGTCATTACGCGGCGGACGTGCGCGTTAAACGCGCGCGTGGCTCGCTATCAAAATCCTGACGTTACGACCAGTATATCTGAATTTGTTAACGCACACACGACGACCGACGAGACGGCCGACAAGATTCACCGACAATTCGTTACGTCTGAGACTTTACACGGTAACGGGCGAAAATAACGCGGCTACCGTTTTACTGCCGGTGTAACGAGAGCGTTTCCGTTATCGGTTCCTCGAAACGTAAACACCGGCCTCCGATGGGGTGAATCGCCGATATCTCAAGGCGAAGGAATAATCTGCGATGAATGTTATTGTTAGATAAGTTTATCGATTACATTTACATCGTTATCCAGGTCTCCTGTATCCCAAAGTTCGGATCTCCCGCGAGACGTCGACGGACACGGATGCTTGGAATACTCGAAAAAATAGCCGCTAGTATCGCTCTGGATTGAAGGTCAAACGTTGATGAGCGTCAAACATTTGGCGCTGACTCGTTTTGTCGCGCGATATCGGGCAATTTGCCTCGCTTAATTGCAGCTCGATCGCTGGATGCAGACGACGCGGTCAAAGCTCGATTTCATCCGCAGTGAACACAAAGGCAGAGTGGAGAATTTATAATCACTAGAACGCCATCGATGGATTCGCGGCGGCGGCGGCGGTACGAGTTAACGTTATAATAAGCTAACGTAAATTCATTCCGACAAGTGCGCGAGGATAATCCGGAGCGTTTAATCGGCGTTTTGTAGCCCTGATAGTAGGTCATAGCGCACGAGCGTACATTTATTTATTCAACGAACGAGCTGTCGCGGCTCCACGGCTTCTCGTTTGGAAAATTGCCTATATAGTCAATAAATTTGATATGCGCCAATTACGGCGATATTACGGAGGATTTATGGAAAAATTATGTCCGGTTAAACCGGCCGAGTAATTAAAGCACAATGAAACGTTGTACATGTTGCACACGCGGTGTCCGTGTTTCCAAGAATTTTATATAAAAATATCTTCGCACCTGAGCGCCGGCACGCCTGTGTGCGTGTTTTCATATAACGGAGCATTTTTCTCACGTTTATTCGCAATGTTATTCCGCTTCAATTTCACCTGGATGTACGCGGAACCAAAATTGGAAGCGGCATGCATCAAGTACAGATATTATACAAATGGAAATGGAGCGGCCGCTACGATCGCTCGTAGCGTAAAGCTTAAAAACGTGTACGCGATTCATAATTCTGTTGCTTCATATTTCGCGGCTATAGAATGCAGCTGCCACACGGAAAGGGAGGAAGGGATCTTGGCAGGTGTACCGATGATATTGAGAGAAACAAAGAGGATCATTACCATTTAAATCACGTTAATTTTTATGACGCTTCTAAAACGACGAAAAGAATTCCGCGCTTCCGACTTGATGGATTTTAGAAAGCTGCGGCAAGTAACGGATGAAACGAATAAATTCGCAAAGCTTACTTACTGTCATACGCTTCGCGTAAACACTGTTATGTTATGTAAACGATGTAGCAATGTCGTGAGCTAATCCGGACCGATTAATCCGGACTACGTTGCGCGGGAGAAGCTCCTATCGAGAAGCCCGTTTGAACACTTTATCGCTTTGCTATTCGGAAACGATGCTTTTGTAATTCCGACGTGTCAGCGAGAGCAATTAGAACGTTGTCGCGGGGAACGCGACATATCGACCGAGCAATTACCTGGCTGACTCCACTTCATTTGCCCGAGCGGAGTCGAAGAATGCGGAGTGGCGCGATGACAATGGATTCGACTCATTCGCGGGACATTTTCCGCGCGAGCGGCTTCAAAAAATGTGGCAAGTCAGGGAAGAATTATGCGAGCACGGAGGAGCAAATCACCGGCTGCACCAGGAGTGGGAGATGAAAGAAGAAAGACGAGATGGCAGGAGGGAGGAGAGGGCAAGATGAAAACACGCGGAGCGTTACTCAAATGGAACGCCAATCCGTCGTGGAAACTGCACCGTCCGCGAACCAACAAAAGGCATTCCTTTCGGCCGCGTCTGAATGTATGACTCTTACTTCTTTTTTCACCTCTTCGCTGGGTACAAGCATCGCCGCTGGCACCATTGCCTTCTATTTGCCTATCTTCCCTCCATCTCCCGCTCTGCCTTCGTGCCTCGAGCTTCTCGCTGCCTCTGCCCTCCCAGTCCTCTCCCTCCAACCCCCCCCCCCCTCSCCCCYCTTCGAATGATATCGACTTGGAAAATCAAAGGGAAAATTTCGCAGAGCCAGCGCGCGAAGACAAATTTCGGCGACCTCCGTCCGTCCGGATGACCCAACGACAAGGCGTGCACGTGTTTAATGTTTTTGAACCGGATGGTACTGTCGACCGGATAATTTTCAGGCTAACTTCCCGCGGGAATAGGTTTAAAATTGCATTCGCGATCGCGTGCATTAGCATTCCGAAAATATTGTCCGCTTGAGCTTATTTTTCCCCGGCGGAGATTACTCAATTAGAAGGATTATTATTTCCCGTATGACGAAAATATTGTTTCGGACGGAGCTCTGACGGAGCTCGCCGCTTGATCGTCGATTACTCGTCGCTTTAAAGATTCCTTCGCTGTTTGTGCATCGAGCCAGCCATTTTCCCGTGCGATTTTTTCGCGCGATTTATCCCCGCGCGCGAATACTTTATCTTGATTACGCGTTCCCGTTAATGCGGCGAGATTCCGCAGCTTCCTATCGCCCCTCGTCCCCTCACGCGCTTGTTTCCCAACGTAAATTCGTTCGATTCGTCTGAGCCAGAGATTCAAATGGCCAAAGTTCATGAATATTGAAGTCACTCGTTACTTCACATATTCAGCGTGAATCCAGCAGGGGGATCTTTAAATATGCATCGGAAGGATCTCTTCCTCCTCGTCAGGAGTCGCCGCATAATATTTATACCGAATGAAAATCGGGAAAATGGCATTCTATCGGGGATATGTCGGGGACGCCGACAAAACGAGATCCCGCGGAAACGTTTCCAATTTCCAGCGGCAATTACCTGGCGATTCATAACTGAAATCTCCGAAATTTTACGACATGCTGATATTACGGGCGGGAATGCCCGTGTAGACTCTCGACACGTCGCTAAATCATCTCACAATACGTAAAACCTTGAGAAATTCTCGAGTCGCGGGAACGTTACATTCCCGTTCGCGCATACTACATTCGCGCCACGGAAGGAGCATAAAACAGCCGGCTGACTCCTCCTTTCCCACGAATATTCTCCGACCCGGCGAATTATCGCTCAATCATCTCCCCGATCGATCGATCGATCGATCGATGGCTCGCGCGAATCCGAAAATGGCGGGCCGGCTCGGCTTTCTCAATCGCTTTCCGCGTTTCCGCGTGAGACACTGAAGAAAAAGAAAAGAGCAGCCTCCCCCCTCCCGCGTGAGGCGCCGCAGGAAATTAGAAGCACTGGAAGGACAGCGGTTGGGGTTAGTTTAGTGGATGTCGTAAAAGCATGGAAATTTTGTACCGCCCCATAAAGCCGTTTACGTTCGCGATCAAGCTGCGAGATGAATAATAATAATAATTCGTGATTCGCGGCGCCCTCGAATCCGGGAGATTGCGAGCGGCACGGCGACGAGTTTAGTATCCCGCTACGTGCTGACACGGATGAGAATTTTTAATACAAGCTAGGATCGAGGAGCGCCACAGCTCCCAAATAATGCCCCCTCAACTTGAAATCTCTCGCCCTTTGGTGCGCACGTAGCAAACGAATGATTCGTTCGCGAACGTTTCTCATTCAGCCGAGGTTTATCATGCGCGATTTATTAAGAATTCTAAGGTCGTATGGGGCACCAAAAGCGTATCTACCAGGAAAAAAGATATATATTTCTGTCTATGTTTCTATCTCTATTTTAGGAAAAATTAATTTGAAATGAACTTTTGAGGAAACTTGCGAATTGACTCGAATTTGGCTCTTACATCGCGCGAATCACGGATGTCCTAAAATAAATCCTTCGAGACGAGGTAGTGATCGACATTAAAGGTAAGTCGACATTAAAATTCGATCTCGCGTATCAGGTTTCCGTGCTAAATGAAGGAAACGCGTTGAACGCCGATTTGCGAACTAACCCATTAATCGATAAGAACCGCCATTATCGGGCGCAAACGACCGTGCTATTTTTCGTAAAACCATCTTAAACGCGCGACGGACGACATCCCCTTAATCCCGATACAGCCGTCGTTTCCCTCCCGGGACGGAATCCGGACGCGTTGAAGCATACTTCGTTTATCGCTCGAGGAAACGAGATCTTCGCTTCCTCGTCCGTAACGGCGGTTTTCTCGCTCGTAACGGCGAGCGTAGCGAACGTTAATCTCCCCGCTAATGTCCGCGGCTCGTAGGCGGTGCCCATGTAGGAAGGATCTTAATCGCGATTGTTAACTGGAGCAGTGCCGAATTTTCGCGTAGCCCGCCGACCACGAAGATGGCAACGGCCACGACATCGACCACGACGACGACGACGACGACGACGACGACGACGACGACGACGAAGGAGAACGTTGGATCTTCCGAGGGTATGCTTTTCTTCTCGTCTCGCAAAAACCGACCGACCGACTACTCCCGGTCGAAAGTTTCCGGAGCTGCTCGTGTCCGGTCCTTGCTCGCATTATCCCTCCTCTTCCTCCTCCTCCCACCCCTCTTCCCGTGCGCTACATCCCTTTCTCTTCATTGCCCCGGGTACCAACTAGGGTGCACGTCAGCGAGATGGACGGCGGGACCAAGTTCGCGGGCGACGCACGAGAAGGGGGACAGGGGAGGGGACGGTTCGCCGACTCCGAATATCGCGGAGCCTTAAACCTACAGGCATGGAAGTAACTGTAACGACCCCGCTGGTTCTCTCCTGCAATCCTCCCGCCCGCCCCGTCCCGTCCTGCTAGAACCTTTATATCCGTGACTTATGCCGGTGCTATTTTCTATCCGGAATCCCGCGTAAATTCCGTCCCGCGGCTAGCTTTATCTCGGTCCCTTCCTCCAGCGGAGCTTTTATTGTCTCGCGGAGCACGGACGCGCGTGTAAGTCGGCCATAGAAGGGTGTCTTCAGCGCCGGTTGTCCGGAAATATTTGCGACCACGCAACGCCGGGCATTTGCGGGACAAGTTCAACAGCCGGCTCGGCTGTGGACACGCTGAGCGTGTTCCAAAGGGATCAACGAGCAACGATGACGATCGTTGAACGCACTCGTGGAAGTTTCACAGGTAAAGATATGGTTGAAGAATCGTTCAAGGAGAGTTGATTGCAGGGTCCAGGAAGATCCTTTCGGGAAAATTCGGGGAAACTCGCGAATACACGTTTTTGTGCGTACGTTCTTTCGGATCTATCCATCTCGCGTAATTTATATCGTGCATTCAGATCTCTCTCTCGGATATATCCGCGAGGCAATCTACGAGGCGAGACAATCCAGTCGAGATCGGCGACAATTCGTCGTCATATTGTTGGATTGGCACCGAATCCTCGGCGATCCGTCACAGTCGGACACGTCGACCGTTCTCGTTCTCCTCATTCCCATCGCACGCTCGTATTGATTCATCCCCCGTGGTACACGGACGGCCGTGAAAAAAAAAGAAAAGAAAAAAAGAAAAACAAAACGAGGAAGCAAGTGGCACCGGCATTGACACGGCGATGACACGGGGTCATCGTGCCAGTGGATCGAGAGCTCCTCCGGAGCGTTGACGTTGTTTCTTTCGCGCGCGAATCGACCGGCCTCGACGTCTCTCGCTTCGAGACAAGGAGAACGTCTAGCGCTTCCTCTCGCTGTTTGAATTGCGGATCGAATCCGACCGATGACTATCGCCGACAAGTCGCGGCTTTTTGCCCGGATCGCCCTAGCGCCTCCATGCCAGCCCAGCCCCGAGGCGAGAAGCGAGAGTGGCCCTATCTTGCACCCCGGGAAAATAGATTTTCCGCGTGGGATGGGGGAACGCCAGCGAGGAGGCGGGGATGAAAGGGAGTCATTTCGAGAAGTCGACGGCGGGCCGAGTCCGGTAGAGAAAACCCTCGCCGGTAAAGTGCACTCTAGAAAATTCAAGCGCGCCATCGAACGAAGCGACAGCTTCGGCTAACGTGCGCCGGGCCACGCGCTTGATAAATATTTTCGCAACGACCTGCCGGGGCAGGAAGCCGCTGAATCGTGATCGTCGTCGCCTCGTCGCGTTCTTGGCTGACAAGAAGATGACACGGTGAAAGGCCGAACAACGACAGAGCACGAGGCTTTTCTCTCGCACGCGCGCGCGTTCTCCAATGGAGATCCCAGTTGCGCGATAAAGTTCATTTCGCTCGCCCGACCGGCTGGTGACGACAGTACCCTCGTTCTTTCCAGCAAGCGGTAGATAGCGCAGACATCCAATCTCCTAACAGCGCGCTGCGAAGACAGGAACGATTATCGCGGCTAGCCGTGTGAAGATTGAACCGCCGCTTCGATGATCCGGATCGGAGCGGCGCCATCTCGCAACGCATCTCGCTTGCCTCCGATCTTTCGCGCGTGGCTCGCGATTTACTCTGCGAGGTCGGTCAAACTCACCGAAGGAGCGAACAAGATTGGTAAGCATCTCATCCAAACGTTCGTTCAATTATCGAAAGTACAATAATACATACATACAGGCATACATAAATATTAATATTATTGTTGGAGCTGAGAGGAACCTACTTCTAATCAGTGGGCCGATCTAGGCGGACCATCGTCCGCGATTGGCGAAACGAATCAACATTTTCGACGGCAATTTCCAGGCAGAGCAGATTATCAGATATCCGCCGATATCGTCGCGACCGTGTACCGCGTCAGCTGCACGCGCGCATCTCGATGCGCGTCCGCAAAAGTGGCGAGATGCGCTTACAATCTCGGGTCTGCCGAGGAGGAGGCGAGCGTGTCGATATCTCGCCGGAGCGAGCGATCGCGAGCGACATTGCCGCTCCGTCGCTTTCCATCAGAGGCAGCGATCCGACGAGGCGTGAAAATACCACAAGGTGGAATCATAAATCCGCAAAGGTATTCCCTTGGAGGGTCGGAGGGCGGGAGGGGGGGGGGCGGGCAGAGGAATGGGAGGAGGATCGGCACACGTCTACGCGCTCGGCGCGAGTCCGCCGCGCGCGAATCCTCGAAGCTCGAGCTAGCGGCGTTCCCGGCAGCGATCCGCTCGTAAAACAGCGCGAAGCTCGCAGCTCGCGACGAGAATTCTCTTTGCGCGACGACGTCGAGACGTCCCGGCAAATCGAATCTCGTAAACGCGAGGGAACAGTGGCGGGACACGCCTGCGCGTGCGCGCACGCGCGCGATAGCTCGCACCACCGCGATCTCTCGTAACGAGCCGCCTATCGATCGGCAAACACTCGCGGTTACTTTTCTTTTTCCTGCCGACAGCAAGGTGGAAGATGCGGGAGCGGAAGCTCTCTGGAACGTTGATTCGGTATCCGCCGTGTTCCGCTCGCGCGGAACATTCTCGCTGATCTCGAAATCGAGCGGAGAAGTGCGAGATTGCGGACTCTCGAGATCGCGATTCGAGATCGCGATCTACGATCCTCGGAGAATCGCCGCGAGTTGGATTCATCTGTTCAAGCTGCGCGTTCGCGAAAGTTGTGTACTCCGAAAAGCTGAAAGTATCGAGAAAAGATTTCTTGCTGATTTCGTTTCATCGCTGAGGTGCGGGTGCTCCCCGATTCGTTTCGTAACAGTAAGCTTAATTAATTACAACTATGGAAAATCGTGATCAAGAAGAGTTTAGCGTTTCGGAGATTGCTATAAAATTCTGATAACATTCCCCGTTAAGATTCTCCCGGCGCCTTATATCAAGGTCCACTTGCTATTAAAGCACTTTGCTCTAATTTATTACTTAATATTAATTACGTTCTCCTACTTTATTACTGTTCCTCGTTATTACTTCTTTATAACGTAACAGAGTATACTTTATGGAATCATTACTTAAGCGAAACGATAAGGTACCTCTCCAAGTTTTTCTCTCGAATGGAAATCGTAAATGAAAATCCGCCTGGCAGGCGTAGCTCGTCTCGAGCGATCTGAATGAAGGAACCGTCTCGGATAGGGGAAAATCAGAGGAACTGAGACACGCCGTGAGATTTCTCGCCGTTCAGCATCCGTCGAAGAATGCGCGTTTTCCACACTCGAGCACGCTGATTTCCGAACGTTCAGGCACCACCAGGATCCTCCTCGAGACGAGATCGTGCTCGTCAGCCGCGGAAAGACCGCGGGAAGATCACGGCATTCCCGACCGCCGCGAGACGTGCCTCTCCACCTTGACTGCCTCGTTTACGAACCCTCGTGCACCCTTTAAAAAACCGAGATACGAGCATTCAGTGCCGCACCGCGGCGGTCCGCGTTATCCATGCGTTCCGGAAGCTGAGGCGCGCGGGAGAAGCGCGACGATTGTTTCCGGGACTCCGGATCCGCGGCATCATTATTTCCCTCACCCCTCCCCCGCGGCCCGCTTCAACGAGCTCTCTCGGAAACCGGGGAGATCCAGCGAGGTGAAGGGAGAGCCGCACCTGCCGATCGACGCGAGCGTGCGAGCGGCATTCTCGATATCTCGATCGCTAATCGTGGCTGATTCAACAATTAAATGAATGAATGAAATGAATGATTCAATAATTTAATGAAAATAACTAGATATCATTATAACTGTATAAAACATCGTCCCTAAAATAAAATAAATAATATATATGTAATAATAGCTCTCGTAATTACTAATAAATCACTAAATCATTACTACAAATTCTAACTCTTATGATTTTATGAGATTAACTGAATATGAATATTAGAAAACCTTGACACAGAACGAAACAAATTCCCTTTTCTAAATTCGAATTATCGAATCAAGGATCTTCTGATTCTTAAATACATCGCGCAAGTCTAACGATGGAGCGAGAAACGTGGAAGTGCACGGAGAGAGATACGGAGAGA
The DNA here is from genome assembly GCA_020341155.1 of Eciton burchellii. NCBI lineage: Eukaryota > Metazoa > Arthropoda > Insecta > Hymenoptera > Formicidae > Eciton > Eciton burchellii. The sequence continues at coordinate 6,327,947 of JAHMML010000002.1, forward strand.
GAGGAAGAGAGAAAGAGAGGCGAAGAGAGGAGCTTCGGGTCGCGTGGACGCTTTCAGAGATTTAATCGCCGATTTAGCGTGAACCGAAGACGAATTCGGAATGCGCTCGGTCGTCACCCGGCGATCTCGTGCCGTCCCATTTTTTTCCCTCGAGTGCTCGTCTCGACGTTGAGGAGGGCGCCGTCCGTCTTACTTTGTATCGCGGTATCTGCAGCTGAGAGGAGCGGCGATATTTTTGCGGCAGCTCGCGAGTTCGATGATATAATGCGCCGTAAGTAGAACGGATCAGGAATGCCCGTATCGCCGTTACGTGCGTTCATCGCGCCATTACGAGCGTAATTCGCGGAGGGAACGCGATTTCTGTGAACGTATGACATAAATCAGAGTTAAAACGAAAGAGAACGAGATTAAGATAAGAAACGAGAGGACATTACAAAAAAGCGGTCTCGGATGGGGGGGGGGKGGCAGGGCGGGAGGCAGGGCGAGGAGGTGGGGGCGATCCGCTGCCGGCCGAAGGGTGCAAAAATGACTCCTCCCTTCTTCTCCCCAGCCTCTCTCCTCCCCAGCCGCTCTCACTTACCCCTCTTCCAGCTTATTTACGGTAGTGAGACGGGCGCGCTCCTCCCCCCTCTCTCCCTCCCTCCCTCCTCATAATTTCCACTTAATTATTATTAAGTGCCCTTACCCGCTCGCTCTCCTAAGTGATTGTAATTCATACGCGACCTCTTCTTGCCCCTAGCACGAAATAAAGCCGAATTAAGACGAAATGCATATTAATCGTTTCGCGTATGGCGCGTATAGCGGGGTCGCGGGATCTCATTTGCGATAATTTACAGCGATTTTTCCGGCCGGGCCGGTCTCGAACTCGCGATTCATCACGCCGTCCCCGAGGCATCGTCCTCGCGATCTCGCGTCGCGAGATGCAAAAGTGCAGGAGAACAGCAAAGAAGGAGAGAAGGAGAGGGAGGAGAATAGGAGAGAAAGGAAAGTAGATTTCGCGCGCGCGCGCGGCGATTGCATTTTTATCGTGTCGCTCGCCTTTCGGAATTCCCAATCGGATTCGCGTCGGCGCGTCGCGAATCGCAACCGTCGTAAATCCGCTCGCGTCACGTCGGGAGGGAATGCGCCGCGCGCGGGTGCGCGGCGAGCGAGGATGGCGGCGCAGCTGGGCGTCCACGTTCGACGGGCGATAACATAAAATCTTGACACGTAGGTTCATAATTATTTCCTCGTTACTTCGCATCGGCCGGCGGCACCACGCTCCGCGTAAGTCAGTTAACCGGCACGAATCCACGTATCCTGCATCCCCAACGGCGCCGACGCCCCTCGACGGACCAACCATCCCTCGCCCATCCCGTCCACCCCGCCGTTCGTCTTCTCCCCTGCCCCTGCCCGGTCGTCTTACTCTTGCTCGTTTAACCCTCTCCGCGAGAGGACGACGCGGCGAAGCACGCCCCGGGCGCCATTCCCCCGCGAGTAACGCTTTATGAGGCATTTGCGGACGTGCCCGGCGTGCAAGCAGCCGGGACTAACCGCTAATTGTAGACGGGGAAAGAGTTATTACGAAGAAACCGGCAAGAGAGTCGACTCCTCGACTGCTCGGCTATTCAGAGCGAGTGCTCCGCGCGCCACCCTATGCACCCTCTCGTTGCGATTTTCCCGTCCGATGGGTAAGCTCCGGCTGGAGACGGCCGATCGCAGCTTCGCCGGCCACGTCAATCGAATCGCGAATTTGTAAAAAAAGAGGAGTGACTCCCTTAGGAAACCTAAGCTCGATGAGTTTGAGCGACTGTGCGTCTGGCGCACTCGACATTCTCGCGTTTACGTCGCCGCGATCGGAGCGCGAAGGAGTTCTCCGTTTTACAAATTAACAACTAACGCGTGAAGAGGCCGTTAATTCCGCTTGGAACGTTTCGGGATGCCCGCCGCGGAACTTTTGTTATGAATCTCCTCGGCGGACGGAGAAAGGAATTCACAAATAATCGTGGACACTCGGTTCACCTCGTTGCAAACGCATCAGCTCACAAAGACGAGACCCTTAAGGGGAATTCATAAAAATAACGTCGATGGAAGAGCGACGTGTATGCGCGGGGGGGAAACACGCTCCGGCGTGAGCGCGTCTAATTCGTAATTTAGCGTTAAAACTTGGACAGAAATGGCAAATCTCGTTACGTCCGCGTAAACTTGAGAGACGTCCGGATACGAGAAAAACCGAGAAAGAGAGAGAGAGAGAGAGAGAGAGAGAGAGTACACATAAAAAGACTCGGTAAACCGGAGGACGTAGGTCTCTTCAATTAACTTATCAAAGGTAGCGCGCTCGTAATAGCACGCTCGTAAAAGCCACTCGCGGCCACGGATTGCTCCTTTGCTCGTTTTACAGCCTCCAAGCATCGGTTCGGTCCGGATGCCGGCGTCTCCGCYCCMCCCYCMCCCYCCCCCCCCCCCACTGTCAGGATACCCATAACGACGCGCCGTTACGCGTTGATGCTCGTAGCGAGGCTCGAACGGTCGTTCGCGCGGCGGAACGGAAGCGCGTAATCGTGACAGAAGCCACCGGAACCGCGTCAAGCGTCGACCGTGCGGATCGAGATTCGCGTTTACAAAGCGACCCGCTTGTCGCCGCTTCGCGCGAGCGACACGCATGAACGATCGCGGAACCGAGCGGATTGGACAAATGTAACGCGGCTTTCGGCTGGCCGGCTGTATCGAACGACGCGCGGCTCCGAAATCGCGAAACGCCGGAGAAACGATCCGATCGACCGCTCGCGACAATGGAACTCGACGACTCCATGCATTGTACTCCCTTATCAATATTATTACTACTCTCCTCTCCTCTCCTCTCTCCCCCCCCCCTCTCTCTCTGTCTTGCTCGTCGATTCTGCACGAGAATTCTGCAGGACGCGGATGGCACTTGCCGAGACGAGCTGGTTTGGAAGGTTTACGAAATCTCCAGACAGCTGGCTTCGTTGGCTTGAAATTGGCCGTTGAAATTAATTGCCGACGCGACAAGATGGCTGCTCGCAGCGGCACTCGCCGCGTACACGAATCGAGCGATTTTCCCCGATAGGACATTAGCCGCGAGCCCGGGCTTAATCTCTGGCGAACTGCGACCCCTGAGCGCATTACATGCTCGCGCGTGCATCGCGGCGTTGTCGCAGACGAGGCCAGGGAGGGAAAGGGAGATCCGATCGCGCGGTGCCTCGACAGAAGCGAAAAGGAAAAGCTTTGCGCATCATGCATCGATGCTGCCAGGCATTGTGCTTAATCCACAGTGGATAATCATGCGATTTCATCTTCCAATGGGCTCGGTTATGCGAGAGCGGGTGTGCACGCGCTTGTAGCGATAAATCATACGGCACGGCATTTGCCCGCCATCGAACCGGCGCACGAAACCCCATTCCCTTCCTTCTCACCCTCTCCGCCGTCAGCGCAGCGCGTATATATTATTTACAGGGCGCGAGCGTTAAAAATATTTTGCATAAATGTCACGGTACATTTGCATCCGTTCAATTTATTGCACGAGAGAGACAGAGAGATAGAGATAGAGATAGAGAGAGAGAGAGAGAGAGAGAGAGAGAGAGAGGCCCGCGCGGCAGTGCGCGCCGGATGCGGCGAAAAATTCGCCGGCGTAACAAATTCGAGCGCGCAAATGAAATCAGCGTTATTCCGAGGCGGCGTTCCGCGGCGGCGGTAATTTTCACCGGCCGGAAGCGGCCCTTCCAAAACGGCGCGGAACGGTGTCCCGTGACACTTTATTTTCTCGCGCCCGCGTATCTTCGGCGCGCAGATGCCGCGCTCGGTCCAATTCAGCTGTCCTCCTCCCGCGCGCGAGTTCGCGCGGAACTCGGAAGCGCGCAGGCCAGAAACTTGCAAGCAATGCTCGGCAACGAAGTCGGATAGGCGCTGCGGGAAATCTCCAACGGCGGTCGTGTTTCGCTTCGCGATAAGCCGCCCTTCGGACGAGAAACGGCCGCGTTTAAGCGAAGGAACTTGCCAGACGAGAAGCCGGCGCGCTATCCGCAACGCGATCCGACGTAGTGCTCTCGGCTGCTTATTATTCGACGTTACGCTACAAGCGCCGGCCGAAGAAGCGAGATGGAACGAGGCAAGTGCGGCGATTTCGCCCTCGCTCCGCGGAATGAAGCTCGGAAGCAGCCGCATTCGCGGAAAGCATGAGGCGGAGGAAGGAAAATGAACTCTGAGAAACATGTTGCTGCTCGAGGAGAAGCGAGTGATCTACGCGGGACCTAGCTAAACGTTTCTATCGTCCGTTTTCGTTTCGTCCATCTCGACTCGGATCGTCAATCGATAAAAGGGATACAGGGTACTGTGAGGATACTCGCGTGAGAAACTGGAGACGCCGAAGAAGGCCGAGAGTAGAATCTCCGATAGTCCTTGAAATCTTACTCTCGATTCCGCCATCGGACTTGGTGCGAAGCGGTCTGCCTCGCCGGGGAACTAAGGCTGAAATTGCCACACAGGGCTCTCGAGAGCCACTCGATGATCTAGTCGATAAAGTATCTCGCTGCGAGCGGGCTGCAAGCGTGAACAAGGGGTGACCTGATAAAGGATACGCGAGACGACAGGCGGAACGACGCGAGCGTGTCGTTAAACTGCAAAGTTGTATTACCGTTCTCCGCGGGGCACGTAGCGATAGCTGCGATATAATACCGAGGAGCTTGCTGAATTTTTTCCACGGCGAAGGAAATTAATGCCCTTAATATCCTCGCGCTGGTCTCCTCATCATCGTCGCGCTCTCTCGCGCCGTCCTCAACATTCCGCGCGAATGACAGTTTCGCGCATCATCCTCGCGACGCGAGGTTTGATAGATGACCGGTGCATTAGCAATGAATTTTTCACCAAGCTCTTGACCCGATACGCATCCGTCGTGACATCACGGGAGGACCGGGTCGCAACGACAGATCGATCGCGACGAGTCGCGACTCGCGCACGAGTCGAGCCATTACAAGGCAATAACCGGCGCCGTTTACAATCTCATCTCCGCCAAGTTTTCTTCTCTCTTTTCGGCGCGGCCGATACGCCGGCGAGTAAAAGAACCTTTACGCGAATACGCGGCATTAAAGCGTAACGAGCTGCCGTTACGGGACGGCATCGTCATCCCTCTCTCGCTTTATATCTAATTTATATCTAATTGTGCGCGTTCTTAACAAGAACGAGGGGAAGGACGGCCGCGTTATCGTTCCCCGATCGTGTCACGATCGCTTCATGAAGCGCCCGGCGTCGCTCAATAAAGGGGCGTCCGAATAATAAAAACTACTGGAGCTTGGATTATCATAATCATAATCGACGACGTCGCTGAAAGCGATCGGTCGCGATCGACAAGTTGGTTGCGCGGATCCGCGCGCACTTCCGGCGTGACAGGCGGGCTCGCGATGACGTTCCATTCGGCACACATGTTGCATCAATATTCAACGGGCCGGCTTGTCTACCGGCGCGCAACGAGAGCCGATCAAGCGGGGCAGGAGGGGTGAAATCGGTGAAATTTTATCGGTTCGATCTAGCGGACGCATTCGTCAAGTGCCTTGCGAGAATATCGCGCGAGTTAATATCCGCCTCGCCGGCCACGGCGCGCACGATTCTGAATGCGATCGCAAACGGGGCTGAACAATCGCCGCTCTACCCTCGCGTGCCCGCGACGTTTACAATGGCTCGCAATTATCCGACAACGAGTCCGCGAGCGGTTACGTAGGACAGAGTTTTCACGTGCAATCGGCATCGCGACAAACAGAACCGAAACACGGAGCCGATTTACGAACGCAGTGCGAACAATGCCGATTTCGCGCTCAATGCCGATAAATCACCTGTAAAACGCGGTTCTGATCCGAGGAGGAGCTCAAGCCCTCGTCTCTCTCTTCTCTCCTCGCTCTCGTTTTCTAGCGGACATCAAGGCCAGAGGATCGAGGAAAGAAGCGAGGAAACGAGCGACGCAACGGATTCGACGATCGCCCGCGTGAAAACGTGCGAACGCACGAGAAGCGAACGAATATACGATCGAATAGTCGAATAGTCGCCATCGCATCCGTTTCTCGCAGTCGTTTCGTCCTTTCTAACGTACCACCCTCGTACCATCACCGCTTGCCAGCATCGTCATCCCCTTCCGTCCTCTCGCGAGAATTGTCAGGCCGTTCTCGGACTTGTAGCGTTTAATGCACGCTCTCTTTCATTGTTATTCATCGCTCGATGTAAGCAACGAACCGCGTGAAGGCCCGGCTGATATCCGGTTAAGCGAAGCGAAAAGAGACGAGGGAAAGTATGCAAGTAGACAGTCGAAACCTACTCCCTCGTATCGGACGGGTCTACTCCCTCGTCCAATCTCGCTGTTTCGTCTTCCCTCTCCCTCTCGTTCCTCTCCTTTGACCTCGGCAACCTCAACACCAGTCCGACATTCCGCGATTCCGCATCTTCCCATTCTTCCCGTTCGCCGCGCGTCCGCCGGTGTGCAATCGTATTTCACCCGATGTCCGGTACTTCCGGCCGAACGAGCCCGTAGCTCCCGGCAGACCGGCGACGTAAGTTTTTGCGTGTACGTGACACGTGTGCGGCTGCACCGGGACGGGAAAAAAGGTCAGGACTGCTTAATACCGTGAGATAAGCGCGAGTCGCGCGCGACCCGCGGGGGTCAAAACGGCTGTTTGCCTTCGTAACTTTCGAACGTTTCCGCGTGCTCTCTCGCGGCGCCGGTAATTTCAGCCAGGCGGCGTGTAATATTTTTACACGTTTCATGCCCGGTCTCCCCGGCATCCCCTGACACCTCCGTTGTGCCTTCGTTTCGCTGTAGCTGCAAAAAGGTTCGTCCTGCGGAAGGAGGACAGCGCAATCGGCCTTGAGCGAATGATAAATAAAGACGCAAACAACGACGAGAAGGGATTAGGTTATTATGGTCTTAGGAGGGAAAGCGAAGGGAAAACCTTGACGTTACGCTACATAGGCGCCGGACGCGCTGTTACTCCGCCATCGAAGGGTCACCATGGATACTCGATTCGACTCTTTCGTTTTCTGAACACGCGCGTGTGTTCATCGCAGATCGGCCAAGGCGATCCTCTCTCCTTGGAGAGATCGCGCTCTCCGCGCGAGCCGAAAGGAAGCAGAAAAATTAGCCAGCGACCTAATCTCAGGCGAGCTTTTCAGTCGTGCCGCGTTTCACGGAAAATTCGTGCCGGCAACCCGCGTTCTTGTCTTTGATGGTTCACGGCGCAATCCCGGCGGTCTCCCGGCGGAAAGGTCCCGTATATACATCCCGTGTGCCGGAAAGTGTCTGCTCCGCGGCGCTTCCTAAAAGCTTTCACCTCATTCGTCCCGATGCGAGCAAACCCTGGCGCGTATCGGTAAGAGGGTGAGCCCTGGCAGCGGAAAGTTCTGCCGAGGAAAGCCGTGCAGCCGGGCTGGATTTTTCTGTCGGCCAGAAGAGCCACGGCCGCGGCGAGAGCACGGCTGGAACATTTTCGGGATGATAACGCGACGACGTATGCGGAATACGGCGAGCCGAGCGCGTCCGCGTAATAAAGAGCGGGATATGTGAGGGATATCGCGCGCTTCAGGCAAAATCAATACTCGCCGCGCAAAGAGAAAAGAAAGCCCGCTCTTCTGAGATGGCGGGGGTGAGATTCGTTGCTTGTTTCTGAGATGTATTAATCGAGTTTAAGTCGAGACGGTCGAGCGAGTTAACGGCAGGTAAGTTAGCCGAGAACAATCCGCTCTTAATTTTGCCCTTATTCCTCGCAGCAAATGATTCGTCTCGCTATCTGACTGAGGCATTTTTCTGACTCGGGATATCTCTCCTCTTTTTGCCAATTAACGCTTCCAGTTCCGTTTATCTTTCTATTAGCGGATCGGCGATGCCTCTGCCGCCTCGCCGAGCGAATGCTGATTATGGGCCAAGGGGATTAAAGATTCCGAAAAATTGCGAGTATCGGTTTGCAACATTGTTGCAAACAGCGGAAAGTTTCGACTACATTCTTTGGGATTAGAATCTCAGCCGGGGGTAGCGGCAGTATTACATTGAAAGTTACAGAGCCATGCGTGCAAATACATAGGGACAAAAGTAAATTTACAGTCTCATCCGAGAGTGCAGCATAAACGATAACCGTGTTTATATTGACATCGGGAAAATTCAGATTAATAACTAATGATTCGCCATTCCGACAACTAGATGGAGCTGAATTTAATCACGATGCTTCTCCATGCATGAATAAGCTGAATTAAACGATGACGTACAACGATGACGGCTGTCTTTTAATGTCGGAAATATAAACGCGCGTGATGGCGTCGTAATCAACGGCTTTGAGACTATGATAGCGCAGCGCGGATCTTTCCCGCAAAAAAGATCCTTTCGGACAAATTTCTGACAGAGAGGGAGAGAGAGAGAGAGAGAGAGAGAGAGAGAGGGAGGGAGCTCAGCTCGAGCTCTCATTTCTAAACAGGGACTTGGAAAAACTTTGACGGAGAGCGCGCAGACGAAAGGAGAGAGACGTGGATCGTGCAGTACATTGTTGCTGCTCCAGCTGAACTGGTGAGTCTCGCGGAAGCTTCCTCGTGATATCGCTGTCCCCGTTGGCTCATTCTGAACTACCCCCATGAGCTAAGCCAACTTGCCGCGTCGAGTGGAAAACTCAATCTGCGATATCGAATTTTTTACGTGATATTACACGCAAGTCGTTTCACGATCGCATATCGATCGCTTCTGCGGGAACTTCCATGGAGATAAATCGCGATCCGGCAAGATGTACGAGATTCTCCGAGTCTTTCTCCGACCTCTCCGAGATTAATTTGTTTGCGTGCAGATCTTTATTAAAATCTCTGTCTCTGTGCTCGTTGCCGCTCCTTCAGCGCACGATGCTTTCGCAAACGTTTCGCGTACGTAGTTATATTTAATCATCAGGCATCGTGATTAATGCTTCGCGCGAGTTTTGCAAATTTTACGTATCATCGATGAGCGACTACAGATGTAGCACGAAATATTTGATAGTGTACCGGTTCCTTGTTAATTTATCAAAAGTTTCGGTTTGAGCATTCCGTAAAGTCCCCGAGGCTATTGTACAGCTGTTAGTGACTGCATTGTTTATGATGAGCTAAGTTAAATATAGCTTGCTCGATGCGCTATGCAGCAGCAATGCTCTACCGTTGAGTCTTGCGGAAATGCTTTCGATGGCGGATATCTACATCGAGAAACAAAACGTTTGAATTTTCTTCAACAAGTAAAACGAAATAATTCCGTATCGCGCGTTTATTCTATCTGCGAGAACAGCCGGAACAGAAGCAAACAATTGGTCCACCCGCGATTTCAAGCAAGGTCCACAGAGATCATAGAACTTGGGACATTAACATCATTTCAAAATATCGCTACAAGATAGAGCAGTTGGACAGATACGAAATAAGAGATCGATGAAAGAAGAGTGTTTACTTGGAAGCCGTCGCGATCCTCCAGACTTGAGTTTGCATTAAGCAGGACTCGTGAGAAATTTTTGACTGATACACTGATACACAGCGTCGAGTAGAAAAGCATTGAATAACGTTATCGTCCATAATAGGCGCAACTCTCTGGAATGAAAAGTCCGTTTGCAGTAAATCGTTATTGAAAATGCAGCGACAAATGACGTTTGCGCGCGAGACTCGAGGCAACATTACCAATTAACGAGATTAGTCGTAATTAAATATTATGGAGGAGGCGGAGGAAATTCTTTCGTGTAATGTAATAAGACCATTCTCGAGATTAAATGTTCGTACGATACCAAGAGAGACGTCGCGCTTCCGTATGAAATTTGTTGCCGCGCGCGCGTGCACGTGGGCGCGCACGCTCTTGATGAAATTCGTCACCGGGTTTTATGCGACGTGGATATAATCAAAGGGCGTACGGTCGCCGTTGAAAAGATGTCTCCCAGCGGTAATCGTGACATTCCGTGGTGCGAATAATCCTTTTGCGCTTACGCGGTAGTCTGCGCACGCTTGAACGTGTTGCGCTGCTGAAGACGCGCTTAAAGTAAGAAGGATGAACCGATTTTCGCGGGAACACCCGAAAGGAAAGAGAGAGAGAGAGAGAAAGAGAGAGAGAGGACAGATCGCGAAAATCGCGTCTAAAGAGCGAGCCGGTGGAAAAAAAAATGGCGCGTATAAAGTGCAGGAAGCAGGAGGGTGCAAACTGTCTGATACGAGCGAGAAGAATGGAATGCAAGAGAAAGCGGGCGAGGGACTGAGGGACAGAGCGAGAAAGAGAGAGAGAGAGAGAGAGAGGATGTCGGCGAGCTTCATCGCTTCTGCGCCACCCCCGCCACGCGCCGTCTTTGTCCCTCCTTTATCCCTGCTCCTCCGTCTCTTTGCCTTCATCTCCCTTTTTTCTTCTCTTCGTCGCCCAGGTGCTTCGGGCATTCGCGCTTCTTCTTTGCCAACCGCGTCCCTTCGTCGTCGACCGTTCTTTCTTCGTTCGTTGTTTTCCGTCCTCTCTTCTTCTCTCCTTCTCTCTCTCTCTCTCTCTCTCTTACTCTTTCAGTCTTCCTCTCTCCCTCTCTCTTACATTTCCCCTCGTTGCAATGCTTTCGCTCTTTCTCCGTCTGACCCTTCTTCCTTACCGTTCTCCATCCCATCACGTTCTCTCTCTCTCTCTCTCTCTCTCTCTCCCTCTACCTCCCTCTCTGTCCTTTCCCCCCTCTAACCCGTCGTTCAGCAGTTCTCGCTCTCTCCAACCCCTCGTAGTCGCGCTCCTCTCTCTCTCTCCCTCTCATTCATTGAACGCGGTACGCTACTCCCCTCGACCCTCCATCTCCCACGCTTCCACCACTCCCACATCTCGACACGGTGCGAGCTCGCAGTCCGCCGGCGACTCTTGAATGGGAGTGACGGGTTCACAGCTCCCGATCGTACAGCGGGTGTCACGTTTCCGTCGACGGAAATAAACGTACGTCGCGCGTGTCACGGCACGATCTGCATGCGTGCGTGCGTGCGTGCGTGCGTGCGTGTACGAGCACGCAACGTTACTCGGCTGCGGCCGCTGCGATCGCTCCGGATCTCGCCACGACGATGCAGCGCGCCTCGTCGAAGCGCGCCGTTCCGGCGAGATAGGGGTTGCTTGTGTGAGTTCCCGAATGAGATATGTAACGGGCGCAGTGCGGGGGATGATCGACAATCGCGGCTCCGCCGGAAGCGCGGAGGACGCGCGGGCGATACTCGCGAGTCCTCGCGTCTGACCAGCGACGACTGTTTCCACTGGAAGCGCGGAATCGAAGCCGGTGATTGGGAAGCCGAGAAAAGGAAAGAGAAAGAAAGAGAGAGAGGGGGGGGGGAGACGTAGATCTTTCTGTAATTATTCGAACAAGCATTTCTCTTTTCGCGCGTGAATAATATCCCTGCATTGTAATATCCGCGCGGACCCGACCGAAAGAATCAGACCGCGATGCGCTTGTGAATTTTTTACAGGCGTATACAGGCGAGGCGTGCACGCTCTCCTATCAAGCTCATCCCAAGTTAAAGTTTAAGTGCACGGGAGTTAAATTTCTTCCGTCGTAAGTTTAATGGAATTGAATGTTGCTCCGAGTTGCGCGTAAGAAAGTAAAGTTTGCCGTGTACGGGGATAAGATACGAGATGCAACTGGATTTCGACTTTCGCTTCATTGTGACTAGGAATTACGTAAACGGGTACGGCTGCTCGGTATCGGGGACGCATCGCGTCCCCCGCGAAGTTGCAGCAGACAGAGAGAGACAGAGAGAGAGAGAAAGAGAGAGAGAGAGAGAGAGAGAGAGAGAGAGAGAAATGAAGTGAAACTGCGGGCTCGGAAAGAAGACGATAATAAAGACGCGTGTGGATACATCGCGTTTTACATCGCGGCATGGCTTAATATGATCGGCTCCTCGCTGATGCTCGATGACACGCGTGCGTGTATGAAAGGCGTGCGTTTGACAGGCGCGCGTTAATGCGCGCCCCCGACATTTGGAGATTTAATAGGCGCGGTTGAATAGCAGTGGCATCGGTTATCGGGGCGCGAGGCGCGCCGCAAGTGCGGGAGTTTTTTTTACCGTCAAAGTGGGCCAAATAAAAACCGTCAGGCGCCGTGAAGAATTCAATGTTTCATGAATGAACGGAGTGTCGCTTCGCGCGTCGCGCGCGCGGCATTACGGACACCGTAATTTCGTCCCGATTGCCGGTTTAATTTTAACGCGCCGGCATTTCGTCCCGACGCAGTCGCGAGCTGCATGCGCGTAGCCATGCTATGCGCGTTAATCATTCGGCCGATAGCGCCGAAAGCAAAAAAGCACAGCCTGGTCGGCTCCGGTCGGCGATAAGAAACATCGCCTCGTATCTGGCGGCTTGAATTGCGTCACAAGCTGCGGCGTGTGAACGAATCGACGGCAGACTCGTCTTTTCGGCGAGTGCGCGCGAGTTCTGGAATTAGAACGGTATGAGACTTTAATCGGTCAGTGACGCTCGTGAAATCTGTTTCCGGCACTCGCCGGGTCAAACGGCGAGTTCGGGTACTTTGTGCCCTCGTTCTCGTTCTAACGGCGATTTTTTATCCCGGCGATACCCGCGGTGGCATATAAATATGTATGCATGCATTGTTTGCATAGCGGAACGCATAACGCGCGGTTGACGATCTTCGTGCATCGCGTTGTGTAGAAAAAGGAAGAAAAAGAAGAGAGAGAGAGAGAGAGAGAGAGAGAGAGGAGGAGGAGAAAGGAAGGGAAAGGGAACGCCGAAGAGAAAAAGAGGACTTATGTGTGGCAGGGCGCAAAATCCGATCAAGCTACGTTTTAAACAAAGCATCGAGATGCATATCCGACCCAACTGGAAATATATGTGTATATATATATATATGTGTGTGTGTGTGTGTGTGTATATATATATATATATATGTATGTGTATCGCTCTTGCAGTATTAAACTTTGGTATATTCTGACCGATATTCGTCGATGTTTCGCTTTTTCAATACGCGAAGTAAAAACTCCTCCCGCCAGGAATATAGATCTACTTCGGTGTACATGAAATGCAGCACTTCCGCTGGCTCATGATTTCGAATGATAACTCAACTCGCGCTTTTCACGCGGCGCTCGTTTCCGCACGCGGATTTTGATGAGAATCCTGCCGCGACGAAGGCGACTTCTTGTGTCTCTTCTTGTATACATTCGCGATGAGGGAAAGTGTTGCGAAAGTTTTAATTATTTATCCGAGGCTAGCCAGCTTCTTTAGATTAGACACGCTTGATTCCAGAAAATCCCGCTTGCACCAATTTTCCATTGCCGGAAAATGATCGTTGTCGAGGAATGAAATCGCGCGAGCTATGCTCGTCACGCGCTCGTTTCGTTCATCGTCATCATCGCGAGAATTTCTAGAATTGCGAACTGCGAATATGACGGATGCGTCCTGCAAGATATAGCCGAGCGGTTTTCGATCTCGTTAGTTGCGCTGTCGCTGCACGAGCGGCATCAATATTTTCATACGTTTCACCCTCATTACCGGCGAGTCCCTGTCGCTTATTAAATTCGCGTATACCATAAACATTGATGCACACTGTTTGCATTGTAAACGCGCCGCCGTTTATCTTCCTCGAGGAAAGCATTGCACACCGCTCAACGATGTAGTTGAACTTGAACGTACGTTACGCGGCGATTAAGGACATTGCTTGTGTTACGGTAAGCCTAATCCTCTTAAACGAGACATCGCTGCTACGAAATTCGCCCAAATTAAATCGCATTAGTCTTTCTATCGATATTTGATGAGTATTACGGGATAATGTACTTCGCGGGCAACTATCGACTATCGGAAATTATGAAACTTTAATCCACGGTTTACTCTTTGGCATTGCCGTAATGCACTCGCGATAAGCGCGTATCGCTAGCGTCATAAATTTCCACCGTGTGGACTTGAATTTAAGTAGAGTATCTTTTAAAGCGACACGCCGCGCGCGACACCAGAAATTTCTTCGAGGCTTCTCCGTTCGGCTTCTCTCTTGACTTGAAGAGTATCGATTCCGACACGTCTCTTTCTCTCTCTCTCTCTCTCTCTCTCTCTCTCTCTCTCTCTCTCTCTCTCTCTCTCTCTCTTTCCCTCTCTTTCTCTTTGACAATCCGCCTGACAAATTAAAATCCTAGCCGGCGGTATCCGGAAACTATTAAACCAGCTTTTAAACCAGCTCCAGTTTCTCGAGGGCTCATCGGTTTTATGGTTTCTAAACGGCGACGGCGATGCATCTCGCGGCGAAAAATTATTAGAAACGGCCGTTAAAGTACGCGCGAGGCGCATAAATCGGCGCGGTTTATCGCAAGGGCGCTACATAAGCACACACTTTGTTCACTCGGCAGTATCTAGCTCGTAACGGGGCCTTAATGAAGTCGTAAAAGAGCCGGCGAAGTACGCAGCCGGGTCCTCCCCCTTCCTCTCCACCTCACCCCCCCCCACCTTCCCCCCTCCCCCTGCCCCTCTCTCGCGGCGCAGTTTTATAGTCTCGATCGCCGCATCGTCGATCGCCGGAAGTGCATCATTGTCTCGCCGGCTAATGCCGGGAATAAATGGCCGTCTATAGATTTTTATTGCGCGTCAGTCGCGTCTACTCTCGAAATCTACTCGAAATAATCGCAGCGGGCGTAATTGCGCGCACTCGCACGCACACGCACGCGGATGAACGCGGGCGGCTCTCCCGCGAACGACGTCGTGTTTTACTTTGGTGAAACAACAGTGTCAAAGTGCACGATCCGGCGAGATTGAAAAGCGCGATAACGACAATAAAAGGCGCCGCGAGCGCCCCGACTTTTCGGGCGGAATTTTATTTCTTCCAAACTCGAGCGATTACCGTCGAAGGAATTTAGATGCAAATTAGACTGCCCGCGTCAAATTACGGGCCCGCATAACCGTTTGCCTCTTTCCATGCTTATTAATGGAGTTTTGTCAGTCATCTCCGCGTCTCCCATCCTCTAACGTCGCGCGGGACACGAAACGCGAGCGTTTTTATTGTGCCAATCAACGCAACGATCTCGCACACGAGAACACGAATACATTGACGAGGGCTTGGAATTAAAGTGGATGGAACTTGCAGACGCGGCAGAACTCATTTCTGCGGATCCGCGAATAAGCTCTCGGTATGTTCGCGCACAGCAGCCATGCATCGCGATTCGTACAGACGCGCCATTGAAGCGCGCGGTGAGTAAAGAGACGCGCCGCCCGAGTCTGCTTCTCTCGATCGGTGAATACCGATTTCTTTTCTCCAGACGAATGAATTTGACGTAATCCATCGCGAAACGCGAAACGCGAAACGTGAAGGAAGCTCAAGCAGCAGCGTTAGCTCTTCGATCCGATTTAGGCGATAATCGCGAACGGATTCGCGAGCAGGTCGTTCTAATCGGGAATCCATTGTCGACGCGGCAGGTCGTATTCAATGCGAGGAGTCAACGGGGAACGGTGTTTCCGCATTGATTCGTCGCGGAAACGATTTCGGCTTGTAACTTGGCGTAGTAGGACCGAGTGGAGCAGAAAGCCGAAATCAGAAAACTGTCGCGGGAAACTCCGAAGGAGGACAAGCCGAAGGAAAAACTGGAACGGGCGCCGTATTCCTCAATTTCGACACAAAGTTTCCGACACGTGGAATTTCTCGGGGATCAATGCGATCATTGGGATTCTATGCGCATATTCAACAACGCCGGACAACGCGGAACAGTCGGGGTCGCCGCGACCTCACGGGGAATTAAACGCCCTTGCGATGTCATCTCGGATTCGCATCGCACGGCGCGCATGAGCGGCTCGCGAGCACCTGGACATTTATAATTAGAGTAACTTCTCCCGAAACTTGTCTCTTGAACGCGATCCGCGCGATCGCGGGATGCTCGCCGACCGGCTTCCCCGCACTTCCCCGCGGCGAACGTATGCAACGCGTACGTAATTCCCGCGCGCAGTTTGCCACGGACAATCGCCACGGTGTAACGAAACGGATGGATACATATGCGCGTAGCGGGAATGTTGCGATAGATGGACCAGTTTCCGGCGTAGCGGCAGTTTCCCTGAACGAGAGAACTCGCGACCGAAAAGCCCGGCCGGGGCGTGCAGCGGCGCGGAGCGCTCTCCCGGCCAAGCATCTCACGAACTTCAATTAGCGACTAGTTATTAATGGCAATTAACTGGGTACACGGGCCCTCGCTTGCCTGCGAGAGTTCCCCCCCATAACGGAAGATGCAGTTACGGGGCCATGCCGATTAATGCTCCCGCCTCTCTTTCATTCTCTCTCTCTCTCTCTCTCTCTCTCTCACTCTCTCTCGTTCTCTCTTTCCTTCTCCTTCGCTCTTCTCGCTCTGTCCGTTTCCCTCCGCTCTTATCCTTTCCCTGGGATTCTCTGTTTTGCGTTTGATCCTCGCGCTTCTCCGCCGTTCTTACGATGAGCACGTCTGCCGAGAATAAAAAGAAGAGGCGCAGCGATTCCTTCCTTTGTGCGACTAATATTGTATGTCAAGGCGAAAGCAAACGCGTGTCGTCGCTGCGGAGAGCTCAACTTCTCGATAACGCGAGCTCTCGCGAAAGTTTGACCGGCATAAAACGCAAGAATGGATGTCGGATGGTATGCAAAGGGTCCGATAAACGTTAACGTCATTGTATCGTTACACAACGGTACCGTTTTCCTCTCCAAGCATCACAGTCAACACTCGAAGGCCAAATCTCGAAATCATTTTTCCTCTTTGTAATCTCGCCGGTTACAGTTCTAACTCTTCCGCCGTGAAGCTTCCCGGATCTGTGACAAATCACGCGACAAACGCTTCAGATCGATACGTCTTGGCTTCTCCTCCCCCGATATGCGCTCATTCCGGCTTCCGTTTCTCCGGCAGCCATTCGTGATAAGTAACAACCAACGACGAATGCTCCGCAGGACCACATCGATGTCAAACATCGGCGCGGATGTCTCTCCGTTGGCTTGAATGCGCGGAAATCCAAAGCTCGGCCGACCGGCTCGACGAGCCGATCTCGCGAATGAGAATCGGCGGTGTTCGCCGATGTTCGAGTGACCGGAAGTCGCTCGAGAGCGAACCGATCGCGAACCACGGAGGGATCCTACCTGTCGCAGCGGACGTTGCGTGCGATGACAATCCCGCGACGATACATCGACGTGCCACGATCATGGAAACGCTGATGGAAATGCAGGCTGGAAGACATCGTAGACCGGAAGCGTAAGCGGAGAATGTCCGGGGCCAGCGAGAGGGACTCCCGGACTCGTCGTTGAAAGTCGCTCTCTCGTCCGTTTCGGCGGCTGAGAAACCGACGACTCGGACAACGACGAGGGTGCGCCCGGGGGTGACGCAGCGCGCCGGGGGTGACGCGGTAGTTGGCGGTGATCGTGCCGAGCCGGGCGGACTAATCGTCCGCGGGAGAACAATAGTGATATGGCACGTCGAGCTGCGATTCGTCTCGGCGTGCGTGTGCGCGTGTGACTCGTTCATCAGTGCGGACGAGTGCAGTGCGGAGGGGAGTAGCCTTCGTGCCAGCACGCGCGGATCATCGTGACCTGGCTTGACCTCGCCTGGCTTGGCATCGCCACTCGTACGCGCACGCATGCGAGTCGACGTCGATAATCCTTGAGCAGCCGGCGGCGTACGCGTGCGTTTGCACGTAAGTGATTCTGTCCTTTCTTCATTTTCTTGCTTGCCTTCCTCATCCCTTATTCGCGCGCGGGAAGGGAGACGGACAAGCGAGTTCTTACACCGGATGTAATCCGATAAAAACCGGGAACCTAGTTTACCTCGAGTTTGCGTATTCGTATCAAGTTTGCGTTACAGGATTGCGCATGTAACTCATGCTCGCGCATGAGTAATCCACTTACGAAGAAAGTGCGCAATTGCGTGAAGCCAGAACTTGCGCACCAATCCCGCCGCGCGCGCGCGCGCGCGCACCTGATGTATCTTTTTTTTCCTTCTTCTTCCTCTTTTTTTTTTCTTTTTTACGCACACGTCTCGTAAAACTCTGTAACGGGCGCGTAAAATTTTGCTTGCACTTGTCAGAAAGTAAATACTAATATCGCGGCAGCGATACTAAAAAGGGGAAACGAGGTTTTTCCGCGCGCGAGCGTTCGCGCGTGTGTATTAGCGATATCAGTATCGATTTTGCATTTTCCATTTTCTTATCAATCGTCTGGTTCTCCCGTTGCGGCTGAGTATAGAACGCGGAAGCATACAAGAAATTTTTAATTAAAATGTTTGCGTCTTGAGAGGAGCCCGCATGCATGTGCCAACTTTTGGAATCTCCATGCGCTCTCGCGAGCATCGCGTTGCATAAAAATCGACCGAGTTGGACGCGAAACTTTGATAATCCGTCCTGCAACGATCTCTCATGTGACCCGCTCCAAGTTTTCAAGCCTCATGAGGAATCTTTATAGATATCGTCTTCATAACTTTGAGGGCTGATTATTGTATTTGAGTAAAACGGCGTAGTAGAAGTATCGATCGAACACTGAGATTCGCAGATTACTAAAATTTAAGATTGTTCTTCTTCCTGTACACGTAATAGGACGCAGATGTTTCGGCGCGATCTGCACGATCTTCCATCGACCTTCAAGTCGTCAAGAGGAATCGCTCATGCGAGCCGTGTAATTGAATTCGTCATTGAAGACGCTCGTTCTCGCGGCAATTTTTGGACCTTTGCGCGATAAAAAGGAATCCCTCTCCCGGTAGCAGAATTTTTCGACTTTTTCGGCGGAGATCGAAACGTGATATGTAAAAGAACATAAATTCCACCGCTCAATCTGACAATTAACTTTATTCGCGGCATGCTGTCGCGACGAGCATCAATTTTTGGATTCGGTTGTCGAGAGGCGGCAGCTCTCGGCGTTTGATGTTCATTTTTTCGAAGAAAAGCACGCTTTTCTCGCAGTCATTAATCCGTCGCCGCATCAAGATGCTACGCGCCGTGCACGAAATTGTTCCGCCAGATAAACGCGAGTCCGTAAAAAAGACGATCGTGCGCTGCATGCGCGCAAGCGACGCGAGAAATGTACGCAGAATCGAAAGTGGTATATATATATATATATATATACATGCTTTTCCGGAGAAAATTACAATTTAATTACCCGGCGCAAGAGTTTGCCCTTTCGCGGCGCTACGAGCAAAAGTGACGTCGCTTGTAAATATCGGACAGGAGGTAAATCACGTTACCGTAAAACGAGCCATTTGTGCTTCGGTTATAATCGCGTCGTTCAGTAACGGCATCGCGGTATGCGGCACAATGCAATTTTAGTGCAATTAAAGTCTCGCGGGGGAAATTCTTTACTATGCGCGTGTAAACACAATATTATCTCCCGCGTGTAATCCGCGACTTTAATTAATGCGACAGCTCCGGAGCGTGATCACTCTGGAATTATATTTTTAGTACATTCATACCGGCTGAATTCACATGTAGAACAATTAGAGTACATCGTCGCACGCGTAACGATTTAACATGAAAAATTCGCGCGCTAGTTGCGATGATTCAAACGAACATATTCGCTTCGACGGACTTTACTATGCGCGTTTCGCGGAAAATTTTAAAAAAGAGAAAGAACAACAGAAACGCGTGCGCGGTAATCCCTCGATTTGAATTGATATCGAGAATTTTACCAGAGAAACACACACAGAGAGAGAAAGAAAGACACACACAGAGAGAGAGAGAGAGAGAGAGAGAGAGAGAGAGAGAGAGAGAGAGAGAGAGAGAGAGAGAGGGGGGGGGGGGGCGAGGGGGAGGGGGAACCGTTTTGCCAATTCCGCACGCGTCTTTTCCATAATATATAATCCGCCCCGAAGAGCGGCTTCACGGTGCAAGCGCGATATTACAGTTGCGGAATGCGTAGAACGTCCGCTTTGCGGTGCTCGTGCGGCCTGGCCGACGCGAGATCTGACGAGCAAATCCCGGCCACAAATTCGACTTGCACTTTCGCAAGGGCGCCCGTCCGCCGGGTGGACCGTAATATTTGTGGTCACTGTAGAATGGTTCCAACAGCCCTTTAAAGCGCTCCGATTGTCGACGCACGGTCGCGCGTTCCTTTCCGAGATCGCTCCGTTTTCCGCGCCGATTGTCGCGCGCATGCAGTTGTCTGAGCGGAGTCAAAGAATGTCATTAGAGCGCCGCCGCCGCCGCCGCCGCCGCCGCAGTTGGGATTGTTACGAAATTGCGTGCAAGTGATTTTCCCGAAGGCCCGCGCCGGAAGGGACTAATGAGGAAGACCAATGTTGGTTTGCTAAACGAAACAGTGGATGAAATTATCGTAATATGCCGTGCGCTTAAGCGATAACGCGCACGCCTTTCTCTCTCTCTCTCTCTCTCTCTCTCTCTCTCTCTCTCTCTCTCTCTCTCTCTCTCTCCCTCTCTTTCTTTCCAGAATCCCAGAATAGTGCGTTCGTGATGAAAGTATGACGATGCGAGGGAAAATTCGCGGAAGGAGACAGCTACTCTCTCTCTCTCTCTCTCTCTCTCTCTCTCCGGTGAAGAGGTGGAAGGACGACAATCGCCGATCTGTTGTTGACATCCGCGAAGCAAATTAATTCGCGACAGCTGACTCGACATTGTCAGTTCGATTAAGTGCCGGGTGGAGCCGAGTGGTCATGCAACAAATTAGATCCGACTATGCCGACTGGCTGTACCGATCGCGTACGTGCTTGAGACTGTGCAGTTTGCGGGGGAGGCCCAAGCCATAAATGGTTGCATCAATGTTGATGTTCGCAGAGCTCGTTACAGATTCCTGTCTGCGGGATGCCTCGAAGGAGGGAATCTCTTTTCCATATTTCGTAGTCAATTTAAGATTCGAGGACCTTTACACTCTAACGATCTCGCGTCTATCATCGCGTCAGCCGGGGTATTTACTGGCAACGAGAAGCAGAGGAAGGAAGGAAATGTCGCGGGAAGGAAGAACGTCACGAGGAAGGGGCGATCCATCAAAATCAAAAGAGCGCCACCGCAAGCGCCAAGGGTCGTTTACTTTCTCCGCTCCTCGCAGGTACTTTGTTATTTTCCCAGGCGCCTCTTATCTTTTTTTCCTTTGTCTCCTACTCCTCCTCTCGCCTCCTCCCGCCCCGTTTGTACGCCATTATCACTATATGTGACACTGGCGGAGTGGCTAGATAAATGATGTTACAAATAACTATAGACAAAGGATATAGCCGTGATCTTGTTTCCGGGCGGATTAAATGAAACATTACTCCAGCAGGAGACGCGTGATCTTAAAACTGCATATCTCACAGATTTCAGACAGAAAGAGAGAGAGAGAGAGAGAGAGAGAGAGAGAGAGAGAGAGAGAGAGAGAGAGAGAGAGTGGGCCATTAGTTGATAGATCAGCGAATATTAAACAAGTGAAAATCAACGTGCCGATTAACGTGCGTCGTTCGATTATAATCGAGTCCCATGTCGCACACGTGATCGCACACAAAGATTATCGATCGCGGTCTGCTGCGCGTCGCGCAGTTTCCCCCGCAATCTCGCGGAAAATTAGCGCGAGCGCGGACGAACCCCAGCGCGAAAAATCGAACGCCGTTAATTGCGCATATCGACATGGGGAGTTTCGGCACGAGCCAGGTCGATACCAGTCGAGTCTCGGCATATTGTCGCGTTGTCGTCTATGGCGGAAACACAATAAGCCGGCGCTCGATATGAGCGATACAGGCTGCAAGTAATACGCGCTAAGTAATACTATCGCCACTCCGTCAATCTGATGATAATTTCGCAGCGCGGAAGGAAATATATAGGAGAGAGCGGCGACCAGGGCGAGGCGGAGCCGCGCGCTCGCGCGCGAATCTAAGCGCGACACTGGGAGAATCACGAGGTGAAGGGCGAAGAGAGGAGAGAATAATGGATGATATACCCGTAATGTCACGCGCAGCATGCCGAAACCACGCCGTCCGCACTCTCGGCTATGTTAATCATACGACATGGCTGACCTGCGGAAAAGGCAACCAGCGCGGCTCAACAGGAAACGGRGGCGTAGCTCAAGGGSKGGGGGGGGGGGGGGGRGGGACGGGCCGTCAACGCGGCTGCATCTGTAGTGAAGCTGGAAATTATGGCGCGGGCAACGCGATTGTCGCGTATCGATTGTCCGGATCGGCATCGGCGTCGTATAATTTAGCGCTCGGCCCGTCCGGCTAAATCCGCGCCGACCGATTCGGCGGAGATCAATTTTCAGAGCTAAATCGCAATCGGGACGGCGAGAGCCACGCCCGAACGGGAAATGCCGTGCTGCGATGAATCCGCATTAAAATTTAGCCTCAATTATATTCGCGATAATTATGCGGGACTAATGAAAAGGCGAACATGCGGCGAATAAACTCCGCGTGCGCCGTGCAGCGCTCTGTAACATCACGATGTAATCGTGTAATGATAATAATAACAACAACAACAACAACAATGGATCGTCTCGGGCTTGTTTCCGTCGTTACATTTCCTGTCTGACGATGCGGTGCAACCAAGCCGAGGCAATTTTCGATGAAGCGGCGCAGTACGCGGGCTATGTACCTTGCTTCTCTGCAGACTCGAACGGTTATTATTACATCGCAAAAGTGGCATCGAGAAGTGCGTCCTTACATTCCGTGCGTTCTTATATTCACGTGGAATCCGGGATCGAGAGGTAAAAAATGGAGGAGAGAAATTCGCATGCATCCGCATGAAGTTCGTGCGGGGAGAATAAATTAAGAATTTCAAGACGAGGAACCGCGGCGGATCAAAACTCGGCACCAAACTCGGAATTGTGCAGCGAGTTGTACAACTCTTGTACTTTTACGAGTATATTCTGAACTCTGACAAAAAGGGAGCAAGAAATTAATTCGCGCATGTAATGACTCGATTTTGATGTCGAGCATCTCTTCGATGCGACGGGATATCGAATCCAAGGACAAACGGAAAAGAGAATGCGGGAGAGAATTCTCCGCTACGCTGTCGACATTGCATTGACATTGCATCGACGATGATCCGGTATGATAATCGCATCTCTTTGGCTCCGATTAACGCTGCCGGATGCGGCGCTCGGAATGTCCCTTCAAGTACTGCGCTGAATATATCGAGAGCTTGCCATGTGTTTCGGCGGCTAGCAGAGGTCGAATGACCGAGGAAGCTTTGGAAAAGTGCCAGCGAGTTCCCGAAGATGTAAGCTTTGGGTGACCTCGGTCCATCCATTCTGAAAAGATGGATTTTTTTCCCCCGGACCTTTGTGTCCCCAGGAAGTAGCTTCACGTGCTTGTGTGCGCGCGCATTGTTCGCCGATGTGACAAATGCTCGTTCGCTCGTACACACACGCGCGGATTCGTGCACACACAAGACTGCATTTTTACGAGCTGACGGCCCTTCGATGCGGCGTCGTCAGCGTTTCTACCTTGATCAGTAGCACCGCTACTAAAACGAATACGTGCTCACTGTGATTCTCGCGAAACTAAATCAAAAACCGTCCGGCAGAATTTGATCTCGCGTTTTTGTGTCTTGCGAGCTCGACGAGTGTACGGATCGATCGTCATTTTTGCCTCTTCGATTGATTTTGTCCCTTTTATAGCGCATGCCTCTGCCATCTTTGTTTCCTCTTATGTTAGAAATGATATTTCTCTTTCTTTCTCTCTCTCTCTCTCTCTCTCTCTCTCTCTCTCTCTCTCTCTTTGTAAATTACGGGATTGTAAATGATGATAGAATATCGATTGTAAAAATGACGAACACTTGAAACGTAAAGAGGAAAATTAAATTTAAAAGATATATAAGTAACAGTACGCGTATACGAATGCATGAAATTAATTTAATTTATTTCTCTCATAAACTTCAGAGGCAAGCTGTTCGTTAAACTCTCGACGATTGAATCGATGAAAACGACTTGACAATTACGGAATCGTTGAAGAGCCGGCTGAATGGAAATGTAACAGTCGCGCTTGAAATCGCGAGCCCTCCACTGCTTTTCAGGAAATTACATTTCATTCATAACGGCTTCCACAATGCTTATCGTGAACGGCATTTAAATAAATTTACACTGTCTGTGTTTCCATGAACTGAGAAACGGCAGTCCGCCTCGGCGGTTCTGAAGGGTATCTACGAGGATGCTTCGGATAACTTTTAATTGGGATGAACATAAATTTCCCCGCGCCAGGAACGCTCGCGAGCTTTATTGTTAAGACCGAAATGCTTACGATGTGATATTCATCGTCTAAAATAATACCGAGTGCTCGCCGAATAGACAGGAATTTATTAGCAAAGCATGAGCGACCTTCATTGTTCGCGGATCGCGCCATTATTTCATTTCGCAGTTAACAAGAATGCCACCGCTTAAATGTAAAAATAGCAAATTGACGATACGCTCCTTCGCTGTCGTGCGAATGTCACACGATGTCGATCCGCGCAGACTGCGCATTGTGCGGATTTCAAGCCCGAATTTCCATCCGCATGGTCTTCGTTCGCGGCCGAGAGTGGCTCATGCGATTATTTGTACAACGCGATAAACATCTCGGTGAGATTGACAACATTTCGTGGTTTCTATTAGCGCGGGCAATATTTGAAATCGCGAAGCGCCTGAATTTTGCGCGCACTAGACGCCACTCTGATCCGATTTGTTCGCTCCGCGGATACGAGTAGTTTAGTTTTCAGGAAAGGCCAATATTCCCCGCCAATACTCCCCCCTCCCCTCCCCCCGGCTTGCTTCCGGGGCTAGCTTTGGAGCTAGCTCTTTTTTTTTTTCTGGCCGCGGGCTTTTTTGCCATCGTTGCACGGGAAAAGACGGATAAGAAAGAGATCAACGGGTTAACATGTCGCGAACGAGTCGCGAACGGGACTGCCGTTGTTTTTATGCAAAATGACAAATTAATTACAAGTTGGTAACGAAGCGGTCGATAGCCGCAGATTAATATTCAACGCGCGACGCGAAGCTAAACAAAAATACGATGCAAATAGCGACGCTGCGGCCGGAGATTATAATCGCCGTGCCGTGCTGCAATTTCTTCGCCAAGATTGATCGAAACTTTATAAATCGCCGCGTTATTACGTGACGTTTACGTTCGATTCGACTTCCTTCGTTATCCGGATCGTAACGGACTGTAAATTGTTTCGTCGTAAAGCACAGCAAGCATCGGATACTTGAACACACGCAGACACGTATTTGGTGTTTTTATAATAGTTAAGATAATAGCGCTTTTTAATCCGATGGCGCCATTACGGCATATCGCCGGCCGACATCAGTGCCAAATTCTATTTCTGCAGTAATCGATTCAGCGTTCCGTGCAGGATACGCGCCATATCCCTCAATTAGAGATACAATTTTTTCCTTCCGGTTGATCCCTTCTCGTTCTGATTGCTCGCATGCGATGGACATTTCCTCTTTCGGCTGCACCTACGTCGACAGACGAACTCGCGGCAACTTTTAAAGCTGTCAATTTCCGGCTGAACGCTACGGCAGTTCGTCGCATCTTTCCGTTCTTCCGTGCGAAAGAATATTTCATTCTTCTAATCTGACATTAAGTCAGATACGAGTGGCTAATGATACGAACACAAAGGCAACGGAAAGTGAACAACGACTATCAGCAGAAATTTTCGTCGCGCCTTGACGATAAACAAGAACAACTCGGAATTCCGTGACGCGCGAGGCGTCGCAAAGTTAATAAACTAATGGACGCGAAATTAATGAATATATAATATACACGGCGTCGCGGCTGAGATTAAAGCTCAGTAATAACGAGCCTTGACAAGAGCAACAATCCCTCTGCGAGATCATCGGTAAGTGTACATAATTTAAATTAGCACTCTGAACCAATCTGCCTATTCAGGCAGCAGGCAGCGTCGTGTGCATTCATCATTACGCGAGAAGGAAGCGGAAGCAGCAGAATCAACCGCGATATCAAGCCGATCGTCGATCGTTTCGCGAGATCTAGAAAGGATCGCTCGTACGTTTCCAGCGTACGAAGGTGCAGCACGAATGAATCGCTCAGTACACTCCGCATTGTTCGCATTGAACGAAAAGCAATATAGTTACGTCGAAGCGGAGAATGCGCAGACAACATAGCTGGAGAATTAGCGAATAACGTCCCGCGCGATCTCGCGCGATCCCGACTTGCCTGTGCCGATCGGAACCCGCGTACACAAGGATATCTCGCATCCGAAGGATACGGGGACCCTAGCGGAGGAATGTAATCGCGTCAGTGCATTAAAACGAGAATGCACTAGGCCCCGCAGTCGAGAATGAAAGACTAACAGAAGGGAGAACGCGACCGTGACGCGTCTCTGCCGTTCAAATGCGAGCTCGTTACGCAGCAATTATGTTACCGTTGTAATCGAGACGCACGATTGTGGGGCGCGTATTTATTCAAACGCGTGCGGCGGTCTGCATTTACTTGCCCTCGCAGCGGCAAATTGGGAGCTGGGCGCCAAACGAGTATCGCTTTTCAAAGGGGACGAGGTCCATCGCGCAACGCGGCCCGAAGGCTGGTTTTTCCGAATTTTCTCAATGTTTGCGCGCACGCGCTCCCACGGGCCGCGTATGCAAACTTATCGGAATAAATAATGCATGTGCCTTCTCGTAATTGTTAACGTCATCAGCATGCCGGATTGAAGCGGCCGCGAATGCACACCAGCCCGCGCTTCCATCGTGTTTACATGGAATTTACATTAATGCGCGTGTACACGGCGTTATATCGGACCGTACGAATGTAGCGTCTCTATTACATTATACTCTATTATGTTACGTACGTGAACATCGTTCCTATATGAAAATCATATTATTGATACTAATTTATTCGGCGCGGCGACGTAAGGGAGCGAGTTGAGCGGGAAACGCTGCTCGGAGAGCGATGGCGCGCGAGGCGCGCAAGTAACCGTTTTATCAAGAATTACTTTTATCATCAGCGCTCGCTCGCTGTCATTAACGCTCAAAATCGCCCTAATTCGTCGTACGGCGCGCGCGCGCGCGATTTTAACATCGCCGTATAACTTTGGTACAAAGAATCATTTCGAGCTGTGATCGATCGTAGCCTGCGAACGGCAGCAACGTGCACGTTAGCAATACTCATATTTCTCGGAGGCAAAAATGATTTAATTAACGCGAGCTGGCGCGATACGATCGTCGAATCGCCGGGTCTTCATTCGGTTCCGCGTCGAGCGCAAATTCCGCTCGAGCATTGGACGCGCTCGATTAATTTTAAACCTTTCATTACGCGAGCGAGTATCCCATCGTGCCGACCGACATCTCGATAGATCGAATGTGAAAGGTCGGCGATAGTCGATGATTTAGCGACGAGCGGGCGATTTGAACGAATCATCAACGAGGCGATCGCTTCTTCGACGATCAACTCGAGCACTCTCTCGGCAAGATTCTCGCTAGCAATTCTCTTCGACAACTGTCGATCATGAAGCTTGGCCTCGCCTCGACTCCTCGATCTCGCCTCGGTGAAACGCGCCTTACATGCGTGACCTCGCGACGCGACGTAGCTTGAATATGACACACGCTCGATTTCCTGTCGGATAAATCGTGGCGGAATCGTCAGATCGTCAAAGCAGGCCGAAGGAAGCAATGACTCGAGACGAAATCTAGCCGCTCCTAGACAGGCCAGGCCTCCCGCGCGCAGATCCCGCCGTAATGAACGCGCTCACGAGTAATTACCACGATTGCATTGGGGGCTGATTCTACCCTTCGCACGTTGCTATCTCATCGGTCTCACGCGCCGCCCCGCGCGTCGCGCAATTATCGCCCTAATTACAGCATTTTGTCCGCTGCCGTTACTTTGGCCAGCTGGCAGGCGCCAGTTGCCTTTAACTGCGTTCAAACGCAACGGACGCACGCGATCCCGGCATGCCGAGCTTTTAATTTGCGCGCGGCGATAAACACCACTCGGAAGTGGTTCGCGTTCGTCAGCGAGTCAGAAATCAGCCGGCTCGTGTTTCCGATTCCGCTGTAATTGCGAAACGGAGCTTCGCAGCAACGAGACTCCTCCGTTCTTCTCGCGAGAGAATCGAAAGCGGTAATCGAAAAGATTCCGGATCGCTCCGCGGCTACGTCAGCTGCATCGAATACCACTGACGCAATTCCGGTTTACTGCTGGATCACACGAAATCGAGATTGCTCGTGGAGCCGATACGCTTCGAGACGTTTCAGCGTGGAGGAGCGAGGCGAGATCGCTGAGCGTTTCGGCACATTAAGTGTCTTTCACACCGATGCACGTTCGTGTATGCGTGCATTGGTCCGCATCCGATGTTGGTTTTTAATCACGCGTTGAACGTTCGCGCGAGCGTGCCTTCTATCGCGCCTATCTCGATCATTGAAACGTTCCTACGTTAGAAACGGCTCATTTCTCGGGCAGAGAGAAAGAGAGAAGGGAAACGCGACGGCGAGTTCGCATTCGCGCCGGCGAGCCATTGCTCGTCGCGTGGCTTTCAGCGTTCCTCGCTCTTTTCCTCTTTTTGGGATTCTGCATTCCGCGGCATTTAATCCCGAAGAAATGGAACAGCGGGCTCGTCTCGCATCGGCCATAAATTCCGCGTGCCGCGTGCTGTAAAAAAAAACTTGCCACTCGCATAACAGAATATCGTAATGGCCGCGGCCCCATTCGGAAAAACACAAAAAGCCACTCGCATCCGCGACTGCGGAAAGATGCCTGTCCATCGTTGCCTCTTCTTTATGCCTCTGCTTTTACCGCCGCGTTTTTACCGCTCGCGATACTAAAAAGTTTTGTTTTACGCTTTGTATTTACGTAATGGCGCGTTCCGATGCAACGCGACCGCGTCGCCACGCACGCAGGCCGCGCAAACGAACCGAGTGTCACGGTCGCGGGGAAGCGCCCGTAACTTTTATTAGAAAAGTTCGCGGCGCCGTATTAAATTATGCAACCAATAATCCTGCCTCAGCGCGAAGATACATTCACCGGCAACTCGTGTGAGTCGCCGGATAGCGCTGCATCAAGATGTTCCGCTGCTCTCTCTCTCTCTCTCTCTTCTCTTTCTCGCGCATGATCGCGTATCCTTTGAGAAATTTTATCCAAAATGTTTCAATGTTATCAAATTTTCTACAAACAGTTCCCCGATCGTCGGAATCGCAGCGCCAAGCGGAGAGCCATTTGCACTTGATGCTTGCAGCAAAGTTTAAACGCTAAGCTCCTCTCTGAATTTAAAGGGCGGGTCGCGACTGCTCGCGGATAAAACCCGCGGCTTAACTGATTAAGGCTTGACGGGAACGACGGAAACGCCCTTGGGCGGATGCCCAATCGCGGAAAAGCGACTTCGTTAAAAATGAGACGGCACCGAGAGCGATTCGAGGGGTAACCAGATTTAGAGCGTGACGCGTAACGCGAGAGTTCAAGCGCGCTTTTGAAATCTGTGCACGACGATACGGCCGACCCCGTGCTTTGCTTTTAATGTCACTCCGAGACGAATATTATCCCGCGATGTTGGTAATCGGTCGATAGCATTATCGCAGGAAATGGATCGAGGAACAGGGGAGCGGGGTGGGGCAGAAAGGAAGGAAGAGCGCGATCCGAGATCCATTAAATCCGCGTCCCTCGGTCAGATCGCATATAGCGATACGGCCGCGAGCGGAAACGCAGCGGCCGCACGTTAGCGGATAAATATTTAGATAAAATTCCAGCTCCGTTCTGTAATCGCGCTCGCGTCCTGCACTCGCATTTCGCTACTAAAACTGTTGTTCATGGACATCGGTCGGCCGTTGGGATCGCGATATTCATCTCGAGAGTGCGTTTGAGGATTAAATTCCGAGTACAATTTCACCCGGCGCCGCTACGTGATGATCGAGCGCGCAACAAGTTCTCGAGCCGTGTCCGCTCGAGATCCGCTCGAGATAGGGCTGGAGCAGCCCTATCGATTCTGGCTGGAATCCCATCGCGAAGGATGAGGCACAAGTTGCGAGTTCGAAACTCGGGAGATCTCGCGATCGCTGATTGAAGTCGCGAGTCTATCTTGGAGTAAACGCTACGCCTTCGCGTTAACTCGAGCAAGGCATTTCTCTCGGATTGGAAACATCCATTGGAAGGGAAGTCTGATGTTTAGGTCTCAACGTTGAACTCTCGCGGACGAGAATGACGTCGATCGCGCGTCGATCGCGCGTTTGCAGCTGTCGGAGAATAAATTCGGCGAGTGATTCCCCTTCGTGAGGTCGACGAGTGCGCGATGGGCTTGGTATCGATGTGTCGAGAGTAAACGCGTCGCCGGATACGTCTATGGGCTTAGGACTCGGGCTGAGTTATAAATCCTGGCTTAAACGATGGTTACGACCATTTATAAAGCGGTAGCTCGGTCGCCTCCAAGTGCCTGCGCCGTCGATTAATGGAATTCCTCGGCGACGTGCCGAGCGTTCGTGCGAATAAATTCACGAAGGGCCGCGAGGGAGAAGGCGAGCTCCGAGGGGAAAAGCACTCGCACGCAGCGTACCGCTGCCTCTCTCGCTCTGCCAATACTGGCGCGCACGCACACGCACACAGAGAGCCGATCGTTAATGGGACCTGGTGCGGAAATTGATTCGGCGGCGGGCAAGAACGGATCCGGGCGGCCGACTCGCCGCGAGTCCCACGTGGCGGATTCCGTTGGGTCGCAGCGGGTTCACGAACCGGGGAAGCCATCGGATTTAAAATCGCGCGGGACTGCCGAGCGGAAGTGGCGGGCGCGTCAGCCAATTTAATACTCCGAGCCAACAGCCCTCCCTCGCTTGGCGAAGCGTGCCGATGTCGTTACCTTCGGCGCGCGCGTGTCGGAATCCTGCAAATAAGACCGTCGAATCTGCCGAATTGATTGCCTCGCGACATGGCTCGCGCAAATTGATTTTTACGACCCCGCCAAGGTCCTTAACGTCCCGGCGATTCGCCCGAGGAATCCGCCCGGGGAGGAGACGCCGAGGTAATTCCGAGGAAAGAATACGTCCTCGGCGAAATTGCACGATTTACGATCACTGCGAGACCACCCGCTGATCAGAATCGGGAGAGACGCGCAAGGATTAGCGCGTCTCTCGTAAGAGATGCCTGAATTACGTGATTACTAACGCGCGTGCACTATCTGGTGATCGATCGGAGAATTCGACGCAAGTTTCCTGAAGCTTTTTCCTTTCAGATAGCGTCCAGTTGACGGTTGGCTTCGCCTTTATTAATTAATTTCCGTCGCTCTGCTGTACTGCAAGTGTACCGATTGGTTTCTTGCTTTCTTGCAAAGCTCAAAGTTTCTTTACAAAGGCGCGAGAGGGATTTGGATTAGTAGTTAAAGTAGTCCCCGGCCTTTTCGATGAGCTCGAGCTGAGTGCGCTGCGAGGCACTCGGCGCGCTCTTTTGAAGAATACGTCCTCGGCGAAATCATCGAGGCTCGAAATCGAAAGCAAGAAATTAATTTGTACTACCGATCGCTTATGCCGTCTCGCTTACTTGCTCGAGAGATAATTTACGATCGACGATGCTTCACGTTCCACGTGGCTCGCTTCTTCATCGGCCACGACATCTTGATGCGAGCCACATGCTCGCGTGAGCCTCCAGCAGTTTTTCCTTTCTCTTATTTACGATATCTCACGCCATCTCGGAGTGGTAGCACGCGCGTGCACGCGTCGCGTTGTTTCTTGCGTTAAGTGTTTCGGCAGTGGCCCTAAAGTGCAGACGTAGCCAGACGAGAAGCGTGTAACGCCAAATTTCTTGTTTATTTTACGAGAGGAGCCATCTCGGCCTTTGCCTTCCTCGTTTGCTCGCCGGCGACGCGGCCGTCAAAGGCAGCGGAATTCCTGCGGTTATTAAGGACGGCGCGCTACGTCGATAAGAACAATTAACCAGACGAATTAATGAAATGCCCCCTTGATAATTGCTCTCGTCTTGTTGCGCCTCGGTTAATGGACTGGCGCGAAAAACGCGCTACGTGCGAGCCTGGCAAGCTCGACTTTCGCCATGCGCGTCGAAGCATGCTTCGCCGCTCCTCGCCTTTACAAAAAAAATGCATTACTGCAAAGTGCATTATGGAGCTCGGAGAGGCACATCCGTATGTCGGAACGAAAGGTCGGTACACGTGTCCGATCCATTCGTTAATTTTCTATTTATCTGGGCACATTCTCGCTTCCTCAAGCGCTTCAAGATCGATCGCGGTTCGCGGGATTGCGGCTGGAAAGAGACGCTCATTCGATGAAGACGCGCAAACCCCGTCCCTATTCTCATGCAAAGTTTGCGCGTTAACTAAAATGTAAATGAAGCCTCCGAGACTTGATGATACATTCGAGGGGATATCTGAGAACTTGACAACGCGAGTCCGCGTGCATGACGGATTCGTCATGCTGGCGTCTGCCTCGAAAGCGGCGATCGAATTAATCGAAAAGGCGCGTGAGATACTCGGGTAAATGCATTGATGAAGCGGGCTCAAGCGGGCGAAGCTAATCGTAATTGGCGTAATCTGTAAACCGATATCGATCGTCGCAAGAGCGACTGCAGAGCGATACGGTTTTATCGAGCATCGAGCGATTCAGGTGCACAAGTTGATCTCTTCCTCTTGATTTCGAGTACTCGATGATTTCAGCAAGACCGCCAAGACAGATTTTCGCGATCAGCTCGACAAATGTAGTCTCAGGAGTACATCGCGAATGACGGACATTGCTCAATCGATCGAAATCTTTGTCGCGTCCCTTTCATCAAAGGGATTTCCTACGAGAAGGAAAGCAAGAGATTAATTTGTAAACGGGCAATATTTAAATCCTCGATCACGTCGCAAATGGGCGCAAGGGAGCGAGCGGCTTCCTCTCAAAGGAATTAACTCGTAAGATTTCTCGTGAATGGCATTCCAGGACGTGTACGTCCTCTCAGACAATACCCGGTAATCAGAGGCAGACGGCGCTTACGCATTACGCGAATAATACATTCAAATCGCCCTCGCGCACGTTAGTCCGCGCATGAACGTCGCATGAATACCCATAAGACCGGCAAGCCGTTACGGAAAGAGAGAGAGAGAGAGAGAGAGAGAGAGAGAGAGAGAGAGAGAGAGAGAGAGAGAGGAGAATCTAACGTTACAGAGTCTAACCTCGTAACAGTCCGCACCTTGCGCACCGACACGTAAGAGCATTACCGTTTTGCCGTTTCGCGGACAAAACAAAGAGCGAGAGAGAACAGCCGGAGCCGCGTCGCGCGCCGGCTGCTAACCGTTTCTATAAATAACGTGGCTTTTTGCGAGCCGCGGGTTAAAAATACGAAGCGACGCTTCCTCCATCGCCCCTACCTCCTCCACCGCCGTCGCCGCTGCTTCGCCCGCGCGTTTATGGGAAACCACGAATAGCCCCCGTAAGTTCCCTCGAGTTTCTTCTATGAATACCTCCTCGGGCGGCGCGAGACGGCGCGAGGCAGCGCGAGGCGGCGCGGGACGGCTGGCGAACGCGAAGAGAGACGACGACGACGACGACCACGACGACGGTGCGCCCGGAGGGCACTGCACTCCGTCATCGGGCGACAGACCGACACCCCTGGACTGTCGTTCCCCCGCACCCCCGTCCGTACGTCAAATAACCGCGCGCGTTTCTCATTATGTCGGCGAATGACGCGGTCGCGCTCGCGTCGCGCCGAAAGTCAAACGCGAGCGAGCAACAATCCGGCTTTTGACGCTGGTCCCCACGCAAACTCCCCGCACGACTCTTTCGAGTTGCCAATATGCAGGGGCCCTTTGTTCCGTTGGATGGCGGTCGCAACTGAAACCTTTTGCACCCGTATGCGCTCGGATTGAGGCACAGACGCGAGGGATGACCCGGTTATAGGTCAAGTTGCACGCGAGCATCTCGCGATCGCGCATGACTCGGCGATTGTCCGTCACCACACGAACGTTGCGCGTTTGTCATCGCAACGGCATTCCGGAGAAATCGGAGAAGATATCCGCGAATAATTGCATTCGCGCGAAACGTTCCAAGTAAGATTTTAAGCGAGCTAAAAGTCAAACTTTTGTATAAAATTCTTTGAGAAGTTCGCAGAGCTGGAACTTGCTTCCGCGGAACTGAACAGCTCGTCATCAACTCGTACTAATCTAATTTAAAGGCTTCTAATTAGTCTCTCGTTCGAGATACGGGACTAACGTGCGGCTTGTCTGGAGCTCAGGCAGGAATCGTTATTTTTATTTATATTTCGGCAACATTCCGCTGGAGGAACATTCCGTATCTTCCCGAACGTTTCGATAGGTTTAAAAGCTGCCTAGTATCGCGACGGTGCTGCAAAGAAAATATTAATTCCGTGTTAATGAAAAATCTGTCATTGAGATGAAATAATCTCGTAAAACGCGGAGTCGCTCCGCACCGGAATGGCGCACACGCCATTCGTACATGAGTAACGAAGAAAAAAAAGGAAAGAAAGGCAGGGAAAACATGTCGCGTGTTGTGCACGTACATTTGGGGTGAAATTAATTTTTTAGATTTTACGCTGCGTTAAAATTTAAATTTAAAGTCTACGCTCCGGATCGATCCATCATCCACGGCGACGTCAGGAATATTCAATATCGCGTTAGCGCGGCGAAGTGTCCCGCGCCGCGTATAATTACGCGCGCTTAAAAAGCGTCCCGCTCCTTTTTCAAAAGCCGCGCCATTATTCGCGCGCGAGCGCGACGTATCGACCTGAGCTCGAGCTAAGGCGGGCACTGCGGCGCGATTACGTTGCGCGATTACGTCACGAGAGCAAGCGAGACGCAACGATGTATATATTTCGCTCCTGCCGCACCTGCTTGCCAGGAGCGCGCGAGGCGTGTCCGAAAGCGGACGCTCGCGACGAGGAAGAGCGCGCGTGTCTCTTTCGACTCGCTCGCGTCTATTCTTGAATTTGCCCGCTGAGGTCCCTTCTTCGTTGCTATATTAATCAAGCCGCCATCCGCCGATGAACTCGTTACAAAGGAAAATGCGCGCACCTGCCTTGCCTCGGACGGGGGATTTAATGTCCGGCTAATTCCGTCGTATTTTATTCAGGGAGAAGTCCGGGGGTTAATGCTATTCAAGTTTAAATGCCGTTCCACGGCTGCGCGGTGGCGCGCGTCGTTTATCATTAATGACCGCCAGTTCTCTGGCGCAAACAGAATGCAGGCGATTTGCTTTTGCTTCTTTTCGGTAACGTATGCGCTTTCCGTGCTATCTATTCGCCGCGAGAGCGCTGATACCAGGATCAAGCTGAAATGAAACAACGATGAAACAAGGGAAATCAACGGCGAGGTCATTTCAACGCGAACGCATCGCCGTGTATTCATCAGCGCTTGCTCGTACGAAATGTGGTAACACGTAGCATATCCGAAAGGAACATCCTGTAAAGACATCCCTCGTATGTAACCACCTTTGCTCACCCCCTCCCGCTGAACAAAGTAAGCGTCCAAGGCGATGCAGCAGCGCGGTATCGGGATCGCATGACGTTGGTGCGAAGACGCGCGCCATCAAAATCGAGTTTTGATACGAATTGCGACGCGCCCAAGCGTCGCGCAGCGCAGCTTCCGGAGGAGCTGAAATCGTTCAAGGCTCAGCAGCGTCCAGCAGCTCTCTTGGCGGAGCGACTAGATTCGTTAAATCGGCGGCTGCGAGCGAAGCTGGACTCCGATTCCGCGAGTATCATCACTCGCAGACGTTCGTCAAAGAATTATACAATCCGATATGATATGGTCTCACGCGACGGAGTCTCTCTTCCTCTCTCTCTCTCTCTCTCTCTTTAAACCCGACGCTCTCGAGCGAAAGTGTCCGCGCGGCGAGCACGGAGTTAGAAAACGACATTGAAAAGTTTGCCGGAACTCGGGACGCATAACGAGTGGCGAGGCGAGGCTCGCGCCGCAGTAAAACCCGATAAAAAGGACATACCTCGCGAGGTATAAGCGGATTTAAAATCCGCATACATTTACTCCGCGTGGGTCTCTGCGGGAGTTTTTAAACAAAGCTCTCTCTCTCCCTCCCTTTCTCTCTTGTTCTCCTTCCTTCTCACGGCGACAGCGGCAACGGCTCTCGTTTATTCCACGGAGCACTTTGACACGCACGTCTCACCGAGCCGAAAGCCTCGGAGGAGCCGCGCCGGCCACAAAGACTCTCGCGCGCGAATTTTTGACGACGTAACGAAGCGCGTGAGCCAACGAGCTGGGGRGGGRGGGGGGGGRGGGGAAGGGTAAGGAGCAAGCGAGGAAAATAATAATGAGGAAACGCGTGCGCGAGGAAGTAGTGCCCCCGCCGAAAAAATTCCTCCACGGACGAGTTATCGTCGACGCTTGTACGCGCCGCGCCGCGAGAAAATAATTGAGAGAGATGAGTAAAAGCAACGTAAATCGGTATCGCGGTGCGGTACACGTGTGTATGCCGAACGATGAGTTTTAATTTACGACGGGAGTCCCTGGCAAGAGGATTATCCGCGAGTTCGCCCGAGTTCCCCGACGAGGATTCCGTTTGCTGCCGGCTCGCTCGACGCGTCGATGAATCGAGTCGCGAAATGTGTTCGGCGAGATTAGCAGTTCCCGATTAAACGGAGCGACGGGATAGTCGCGACCTGACGTGAAATACTGCTATCCCACCCTCGTCGCCCGCCGTTATGCTTCACCCCGGTTGTACTTGCTCCCTTATTTATTACGAGATTCAAGAGCGGATCCTTAAAAGGGTTCAGTGGCGCGTCCGCTCGTAAGTCAGGGGAAATTTCCCGGCAACAACGCGACGCGCAAAAATACCCCCGAGAGTGCATCCCCATCCCCTCGCCCTCCGCGCACTTTAGATCCGCGCGAGGAAGCACTCGCGAGCACCCCGACGCGGCAAACGCGGCATGACGAGCCGACCTATCGACGTGGGCCAACAATGGGCTCATTATCGGTTTTAACGCACCTTCCGAACGGATGTTTCTATTATGAACGCCGCGTTGAGTTGACGCGCGAGATTGACGTGGCGCGGTCCATAATGGCGCCGGATCTCGGAGGCTGACGGGCCGACACAAAAGAAGACGCCAAGGGGAATTCCATGCACTTTATTTTCAAACTCTCGCACAAACGGCGACGGAATTCTCCCGCGACGGCGAGTACTCTTCCTTCTTCCTTTTTATCGCTCGACATCGCCGCTGAACTTTGCACCGCCGCGTAATAATCCGCGTAATGTCGTACGCGTGTTCCGATACGCAGCGCTTGTGCTCCGCTTGTCCGGATTTCGGTACGGGAGGATCAGTTTCTTCCTCGCACGTAGACCAACCGCAGCGATGTCGAGCACGCGTTGTCGAATGTCGAACGTGCGAAATCCGCGTCTTGCCGATTATCGATCCTCAGAGCACGTATTCTTGATCGATTCGCGTCGACTAATGGCACCTTCTCTGTTTAACGTTAGCTCAAAGTTTCAACATTGGGAGATGCCGGGACACAGTAGGCACGCTTGTTCCTCCTCTTTCCCCTCAAACATAAGCCCCGGCGTGTTACGATAACCGCAAGAAGTGCGCGTAAGAAAAAATTTCAAGTTTACCTTCAATTCGCGTTAATTAGGCGTTAAGAGGGGACAGACAAAGAGTCCCTTTCATAAAAGTAGTTACGACCCGTTGAAAGTTTCGAGCGCGGCAAAGGCGATGCTGTTAAACCATCGGCAGTTTATTGGAATTAAATTACCGAGCAGTCTTTGAGAGGGCGACGCGGAAGAGACGTCTGAAAGGACAGTGGACCGAATGGTCGACATTCTCCGTGTTTATCCACGTCGAGGAAGAAGACGAGTAACCGTCGACGAGTTCGAGACTTGTTGGACGTACGGATTAATCTCTCGCCTCTCCGTAAGCTTCAGAATCCATTTACAGAAATAGAAGGGAGATACCGATCGATAAAACGCTTCCGGTCATTTCCGATGACCTTGCGACCGGTTTATCGGGCGGCTGCTCGCCCGGCGGAAACGCGGCGGTTCAAAGAGTCGATCAGGAAATGCGTGAAATCGATCCGTTTCCGGCACGGACGCGGACGAGATCCTGAAGACTCGTCCATCGCGCGTCGCGATGTTTATCGACGTATCGATGTGGCGGCTTGGCGCGATCGAACACAGTAATGAAGTGGCGCGCTCGTGTATCCCAGCTGTTTGTTTTGCATCTTGCATGGCGCATAAGCAATGGACATCAATCCGGATGAGAAACGCTGATCAAACATGATGCTCCGCGCATACATCATTCGCTTGCATTTGCTGCTAGCGTTCCGGCAATCCGCAATCCGCGATCGTTTGTCAGCATCAACCCGCAATCGCGCGAATGCCGGATCCTTTAGTTAGTTCCCGTGCCGTCCCGTGATCAAAGGAGCACAGTCAGTTTTATGTCTGCCTGCATGCATCATCGTGATGTATCGTGATGAATCGCGAGATTCGGGAACGTGCTTTCCGCAACGATGGAGATACCTCCACTCGTGTCATTACGTAAGAGAACATTTCGGATAATTCGGACGATAACGGCTCGATCTCGCGTCGCATTTTTCTACTTTTCCGCAGACGCGATAATTGCGCGTAATGGTAATCCGATATCACGCGCCTCTCCTGTTTTACATCACGGGACGGAGTTACACCGTGATGTTCCATTCTCGCGCGATATTACATGACGTATTAATCTCGTTTGCAGACATTTCTGCTCTCAAGATTAGGGGAAATCTCGACGCGGCACGGGCTGACGCCGGAGTAGGCAGGAGAAGGAAAATTAGAAGCCGTATATGCGCGCGTGGGCGTGTATTATGCTTTAAAGTTAACATGGTCTCAGCCACGTCAGGCCTCGCCGCGTTGTTATAAACGCGCGTGTTGCACCTGCCTGCGCGTGTTCGCCCGGATGCCTCGTCGTACCACATCGAGCGCGCGCGCGCACGTGATCGCCAAGTTTCGTTGCAGCGTTCTCCGCAGCCCGGGCGGGAAAAATTAATTCCCGATCGGAGGACGATGCGCGATTAAACAGATTACGAATTTCAAGTAAGACGTCGTAAGCGCGCGCGCTTCATGCCACGATCTGCAGCTTGATTTGCAAAACCAATTAGAGAGGATAGTCGATTAAATGCACAAACGCCCCCTCTCGGGGCGAGAGGGTTTAGACCGTTACGTTTATTACTTTGTTAGGTGTTGTTAAAACTCGTATTAAGCTCCTCTCTCCCTCTCTCTCTCTCTCTCTCTCTCTCTCTCTCTCTCTCTCTTTCTCTCTCTCTCTCTCTTTCTCTCTTTCTCTCTCTTCCGCCTCCTCCTTCTCTAACAGCCCTTTTCCGGCGCGCGCGGGCACTTAGAGCCCCTCATTCAAGAAACGGGCGGGTACTAATTATTTCTCGTCTCGGCCGGTTTTATCGGCTATTTACGCGGCGGCACGACTACACAGGCACAGTTAACGAACTCCCTGCCATCAGATATCGCGTCTTCTATTAACGGCATATCGTTACATGCTGGCGAGCATACAACCCTTCATTGACGATAAGACACCAACGCGCTCCAGCGCGCGCAAAAGCGGGAGACTCTCTTCGTGTTTCGACGACGAGGACGGTGACGAGAAAAACTTAATGCTCGCAAACTTCCTGCTCGTCAGCCTTCTCCGCTCTGCCTCCTTTTTCCCGGCGACTCGGCCGACCGTCCTTCTCCTCGTCGTTATTCCGCTCGTTTCCTCCTGGCGTCTCTGTTCCGCTGTATATGCGCGCGTGTCCGCGACCTCATCAATTCCGCGTGACAATGAGCCTCGAGTAATTTGTGGACGATCGCTTTGAAAGGCAGGCCATCGATTTTCCGAGGAATTCGCGCGCTATCCATTGTGCATTCTCTTCGCTCCTCCTTTCTGGACACCGGCGGCCGCATTCAATGCATAATATTTCCGATATTGATGCGCCCGATCAAGAATATCAAGAATGCGGGCTTATCCTGAGCAAGTGCCGTGTAAGCCGCCCTGGATATAGATATACGAGCTCCGAGCAAATAATAAAATAATCCGCGCGATTATTACGGAAGGAGTCGGAGTCGATTAATCCGACGACGCTGAAGCCGCGTGCGATTAAAACTGGCGCGCGAGACTTAAATTAACGTTAATCAAAACGAGCTTTGTAAACATCCCACGCGCATTTGTGCTCCCGCATCATTTGCCGCCTCCCCGCCGCGCGCCCCCGTCACTATCGCGTATCCAGTTATCGCTAAAATCCGCGTATCTGCTTTTCGCAGCCTGCAACGGCGCGCCTCGAACGCCCGCCTCGCGAGCACGCAATCTGCATCCGGAATGCGCGTGCGATCCTCTTCGGGGCCGAGTCGGCGTATTAAAAAATTCTCTCATTCGCGTTATTCGAGACACGTAGGTGTCTTCAGCCCGCCGAATCGTTCAGCGAGCGGATCTGATTAGCGTAGCGCGCGGTTTAAACGATTCATGCAAGCGAGTCCGAGCAGCAGCCCTCGGCGGATCCTTACGGGCGGTTGTATGCATATTAACGCGCTTTGGGGAAAGTTGAAAGCGAGGCGAGTTGCATTCGACGCGTATCGGATATACACGCTATGACGCCGTGATGAATTCAGTTCCGGCGTCCGGTTTGCGCTCCCGCTAGCCTTGTCCGAGAACGCGTCGTTAAAATTGTTAGCTCGCGTCCGTCCCGGCTGGATTCCGTAATCTTGAACAATCGGGCGGAGCGCGCGAGCGTTGCAGCGTCGAGGATTGAAAGAGCAAACTGGACTTGAGGGTCGAATCGAGGACCGAAAGATCGGCGAGTCCGTGAAAGAGGGAAGCTTGCTCGCAGCTAGCTTCGCTACTTGCGCGTCGTAAACGTCCGTTACACCTGTAACTTCGATTTCAATTGCTGAATAAAGCTGTCGGAAATGCGTCGGATAAACTCGCAGTCTCACGGCGCGGCAGGTTGCAGAATGCCCGGCGCTGGGAACGCCGCACTAGCGGCGTCTGAATGCGATGTATGCTGCGCAGCAATTCGCACACGCTGAAGAGACATTCGCGTCTGTTCCTATCAGTCCGCGGATCCATCAGCATTCGGTCGCTACGCGACCGATTTCCGCGTCTGCGGATAAGCGCGCTTAAGGCGCAGCGGCTGCATTGCAGCCGATTGCTCCGAGTTATCCATCGGCGTCTTTCATCATTACATCATTCGATCGCGAGCTTGAAGGACGCTTCAGTCGAATCACGCGCGCGACCGGGTCGCGAGTCCTCAGATTCGCAGCGTGATGCGATGATCTTCGCGACGACATCATTCGAATTCTGCCGTTCAATCGGTCTCTCCATGAGATTGAAGTTTCGCGCGCATGCGCGTGCGCTGTTTTATGACGGGCGCACGGCGTAACAATATTTGCCTTCATAGTTTGTAATTCGAGTGCTCTGTTTGAGCGCTCCTAATTGCTACAATAACACGAGCTTTTCGCTCTTTATATACGCGCGCATTTCAAACGAAATTGAAACGGGAAACATCGCAAACGCGTTTAAAATGCTTCCTCTGATTCCGAAAGCTTTTTTTCACCAGCCGTCCGGCCAATATCCAAATGTGTCCGTATCGCTTCGCAATTCCCGCATGATTCGGTCGAGCGTGCAATGTCCGTTCTTATCGCCTTCACATCTCTGAGATGTGCATCGACAATAGAAAGCCGGCAATCGAATCGGCGCGTCCCACTTATCGCGAAATCATAATAACAGCTGCTTCGTACTCGATCTCTCAAACGACAACGACGTTTCGGTAATCCGTTGAATCGAACGTTCTCCATGACGCGCAGCCGCTATCGACACGTTTCGCGCGCGTGTACCTTCTATTAGAGCAGACGCATAATTCCTGTCGAAACCAGTCATGCGTGCGGATAACAGCGCGCGAATCGCCCAAGTTATTATCTTGGCAATTTTTCAATTCAAGCGCGCGCAATTTCCACGATGCCGAGTTTCAGCGATTCGTTCCATCGCGATAACGCCGCGCGCACGCGGCATCCCTTGAACAAGCAAATTATCTCGCTTTATGAACGTTACGGGCGCATCGTAAGGATATTAGAATAACGGTTCGAGCTAATGCCGCTCGGTAATTAAAGCGTTACGCGGGCATAAATTTACACGACCGGCAAAAGTGTAAGCAAACCCGCAATTCGGAATTCTCGCGTAATGCCCGAGAGCTACCTTATTGCGGGCATAAATGTTTTATGACCTTTCACTTTGCATTCGCCCGCCGGTACTATATTATTAATAATAATGAGAGATTCTTTCTCACGTCGCCAAGGAGAAGAGAGAGAGAGAGAGAGAGAGAGAGAGAGAGAGAGAGAGAGAGAACGTTTCTGACCCTCGCGCCGACAAAGGGACCTGTCGTCGTCGCAGACATCGCCCTTGCGATTCAAACCTTGGCAATCCAACTGTTCGGACATTGTCACCATTGTCGGGCGTTAAAGCGAACTTGTCACGTGGAAATGAGGATCATCGAATGATAACATCGCGACGAGAAGCCGCGGACAATCGCGCGCGATCCGTAAAGCGAGACTCTCCACGGAGATCCGATTGTTTTTGATCTTTCGGATCGTCCGATTGTTTCATGGCGCGGATCTCGAGATCTCGCATAAATTTTATTTCCGATATGAATTATCGTCCGCGAGCCAGCAGATTATCATTTCGCGAATTACATTCGACCAGTATACGCGCGCGCGGCATTACAAATTATTTTAATACGTTAAACATACACGAGGGGAAAAGAGCGATGGAGAGGCGGGATGAGAGCGGAAGAGTAGTACAGCTCGCGGGCGTAGAGCGAGTGTAATTCACTTTCGACATGTTGAAATAAAATAACATCGACTCATTATTATTAGTGAATTAACGTTGAAATTTATCAGAGGGGGGAGAGGGATAGAGGGGGTAGGGAGGGGGGAGAGACAGAGAGGGAGAGGTTCACTTATCGACATTAATATTATTATGCTTTCAGTTTCATCGGACGCATCGTCTCTCGTTACATTGTTTTATTGTTATGTACAAGCGAATGGACACGAAACGTCACGAATATCTATGTAATAAATGGAGAAAGCAAAGGCTATGAGAGAGAGAGAGAGAGAGAGAGA
The DNA here is from genome assembly GCA_020341155.1 of Eciton burchellii. NCBI lineage: Eukaryota > Metazoa > Arthropoda > Insecta > Hymenoptera > Formicidae > Eciton > Eciton burchellii. Next base: position 6,370,804 of record JAHMML010000002.1, read on the forward strand.
GAGAGAGAGAGAGAGAGAGAGAGAAAGGGAAGAAGGATAGAGCAAGATATAATAATAACGGCGAAATTATGTTCGGTATTTTAGCTCGCGCACGCGATAAAATGTTATCGCGGATATTATTAATTGATCAAGCGAAACGTCCGTTTAATGTACGAAAAGAATTCTCATCTAAAATCGCCGCTGTTCCGCGATAATGCATATTATTTCGCTCATGATTACTTTGCGTGAAACAATCTACAATGGAATAATCTAGACAACAATGCCGCCTCTCTCTCTCTCTCTCTCTCTCTCTCTCTCTCTTTGTCAAATATTTTCGTCAAATATTTTCATTACAATGATCGATTTTTGGCTCGATCTTATTTGGAGAGCTCGACGTGTACGTCGAGCTATCGAATACCAAAACTACACGCGGCTCGGCTTTCACGCGATAAATCCTTTCATTCAAATACATAACGCGATACAAATTGCTGCGAAAGCAACGGACAGCGACGAAGGACAAACATCGGGCACGCCACGCTTATTAATTATAAATTACCGCGCGCGTGCGCGCGCGTGCGCCAGCAACGAACTCGATGATCAAACCGTTCCGCCAAACTGTTTGGACGGAAGAGCCCGGAAGAGAAAAACAACGGGCGCCGCGTTTTCCGCGCTAATTAACTGCACGGCTGCCAGCCAGTTTCTCACGCTCGCATAACTGTTCGCGGAAAATTTAAGCTCGCGTGGCGCGTTTCACGCGCGCGAAAGTGGCTGCCGGCTGAAGGCGCGATTAAGACGTGGCCGAGAATTTAAACGCCGCGTCTACGCCGACGTGAAGTTTCCGCCAGGAGTAATTCAGGAGTTTCGGCCGGCGAGTCCAGGCGTTTAAACAAAAATAATTTCGCATTATCCGTCCGAGGGAAGTGGTTAATGCGTTCCCGCTGCTGTAACTTGCGCCGCCTGCAGCCCGCGCCGCTGCAACTCCCGCAAATTCCAATTAAAGTAACGGCCCCAACTGCAGCGTCTCAGGCTTCCGCGGGATTGCGCGCGCGAGCTATTTGTTAGTGTAAATTTAATTACAGCCCCTGTAATAATAATAATCATGACACTTATTATCGTAAAGCGCCGATTCGCGGATTCGCGGATTCGCTCGTGCCGATGTTAATTACACATGACGTCCGCGGAACGTAAACGCGAGCGATTTACCGTCCTGTACAAATCGGCACGAATCGTCCCCTAATATTTGAAAGAATACCCGCTCGCTGTCGCTCCACTGAAACTCTGTTATCCGTCAAATATTGATTTTCCGACGCGCCCCGCGCTCCGCCTCGAGCTTTTCAATCGAACGTAGCTCGCCGCGGCGCCGATCGATATCGGCGATCGCGCGGAGATATTTTGTTAATATTTTCGTTGCGGCTTATCCGCCAAGATAAAAGTCGGAACGGCGGCTTTGATCCGTACCGAATCGCCCGTCATAATCGTTTGCCACTTCGATACGTTTCGACGCCGCGCGCGCGGCTTCTCGCCGCCAGCGTGACGAGAAAACGACAAGTTCGCGCTCAATGCGAGCGAGGTCTCTCGCGCTGTCCGCCCGAAAGGACACTTTTAGGAAGTAGAGACAGAGAGAGAGAGAGAGAGAGAGAGAGAGAGAGAGAGAGAGAACGCCCTGGCTTCTCTCGTCTCTGAGGGCGGATTATTCGCGCGACGAGACGGCTGAGTCTCTCCCATTAGGATGCGAACGGCATTAAAGCGCGGTTTCATTAACGCGAAATCCTCGCGAAAATCGTTAGCGACGAGCGCTCGCGACAAGATCGTTCGCGAAAATTTCAGACAACGATACCCTGAGGCACTTTCGGTGGCTCGTCGGATCGTCGAAACGCGAATAAGCATAGTTCTCCGTTGAATACTCGATGAATGTTCCTCTTCTCTCTTGTTTTGCGGCTTAGGGAATTTTAATTGGACGGATTACTCGCGACAGATACTTCCCGTTTGAGCAAGTTGACGGCGGGGGTTGAATGAAGTTTCCGCGAGGATAGAGTTGATACTCCCCAAAATTTCAGGCAGCGAAACCTCGCCGAATTATCGGACACCGGTCCACAAATTTCCCGCTCGAGAGCAAAAAGCGAGGAAATAAAAGACCGAAAAAAAAGGCGCCGCCGATGCGTCGCGGCTATTCATAAAGGACGAATCAATCTTGCGCGCGTGACACCTGTAATATCCGCGGGCCGAATTTCTACCTGTCGTTCCGTGTATCCGAATCGACAATTCTTCCAAGTCGCGGAATCGCTATTGGCACGCTACGCTGCCAGCGTGTAACCCGTTATACGAAACAGTCGCGCAACAGTTTCCGCGGAGCGCAAAATATAAAATATAGAGACGTCCGATATGCGCCGGTTACGCGATGCATCAATCTGTCCCGTATATTTCCGAGATGATCGCGCGAGAGCCAAGAATCGCCGATGGCGCGTGGTCGCGCCTGAAATTTTAAAACACAATCAAGTCGAGCGCGAGCAAGGTCTCGAGTTTCGCCGAAAATATCGCCGACGATGCAGTTCGCTCGCGCTAAAGCAAGCTCTCCCCTCGAAGAACAAACAGCGGGATCGATGGTGGACAATAACGATCCCGCCGGATCTTTCGCACGATCGTCGCGTTTCCACCGCTTTCCACCGATTTCCTCGATCGCAAGGTATTACGCGCGATGAACCCCCACGCGGTAGGGGGAGGGGGATCCATCCATGATTTACAAAGGCTGCGCGTGGACTGCCCGTCCAATTTCGCGCGGCAGCAGGTGTTGCATTTTTCGGTGGCGTATAACCCCGAAATGTGACGAACGCGTCATACGGTTCCGCCACTCGGATTAATCCCCTTTCGCCTCTCCCCCTCCCCCTCCCCCCCCACCGCTCCGTTCCGCTCGAATTATCGGGAATCTGAAAAAAAAGGCAAAGGGGGAGGGGGGCGGAAAGAGGGGGAAAAAAGAGAAAAATAGCGAAAAAGCGAAAAAGAATATGCGGAGTAATATGCGCGCGCGGCAATTGGAAATTCTAAGCGGATACTGGTGAGAGGCGTCGGAGGCGAGGGTGGAGGATCGGGAATGGGGGGGGGGGGCGGAAACCGACATGCGCCGCGTCCGATTGCTTTTAATTCGGTCCTAATTCTCGTCGGCCCGAGAACGCGTCGACGCGAATTGCGATGAAAAAAGAGGCGGAAAGAGGGGAGCGACTGATGCCGGCCGGGGAATTTAAGAAGGAGGAGGGGGAGGGGGTGGAAAGTCAAAGTCAGCGTTTCTTCTTTCAGCCTCGATTGGCAACGTTCGCGTAATTGTTGCGCGACGAACGTTCCGGATACGCCAACTATTATCGCAAAGTACACGCGTTTATATGCTCCGAATACGCCCACTTCCTCTTCCCCCGCACGTCCCTGACATTTCGGATTGTATTAGATCTGAAGAACGAGAACGCTCGTTCTGAAGAACGAAATTTTGCAGGCTTCTACTTTCGCACGATCGTTTACGCGTCGACATCAAGCGCAGTCTGTTTTATTCATTTTATGGTCTTGTCTATAACGAGAGAATGAAGGCTCGTTTCCTACATCTGGCCAATCTCACTTCGCGCGACATCAGCAGCGTCGCTCGCTCGCTCGCTGCACTTCATCACGAAACACCAAGTCAGACGAAAAAATCTCTTCCCGTCGTTCTGGAGTTTGTCTTCCGCTCGTGACCTTCGACTCTCGTATCGACGGTGTCCCGCGCTGATTCACTGCGAATGCTCGAGCATTATCGCGGATGGTGACCAGATCATCGGCAGGTCCAAAGAACACAATCCTCCGGCATTGGGGTTAATCCATCCCCCCTCTTCCGCATCCCTTCATTTCCTGTAGCGGGATCCGCGAGAGCACGCGCCGCGACGAAGCGGTGATTCCCCGGGGCGCGATAATTTATTTCCTTTGCAATTCCGTCAGTGTGACTGAGATATTGCTCGACCTTTATAACCTCCGACCTTTATAATTCACCTCCGCTCTCGCGACCCACCGGTCGGCGGAATCGAGAGAGACGGAGAAACATCGCGTATCCGGCGTTCGCCGGATCGAAGCTTCGAGCCGCTACTGTCTCTCTCTCTTTCTCTCTCTCTTTCTCTCTCTCTCTCTCTCTCTCTGTGCCCTGCAGTGTCCCCCGGAGAGTTATCCGTGCCATCGCTCTCTTGTCGGTTGTTGTCGCGGACCTTCCTTCGCGGGGGGGGGAGGGGTGAATAAGGGAAGAAGCTAGAACGAGAGGCATATTGGCGCGCAACTTGTTCAAACTTTACATAAGTCATTCGCCGGTGGCCCTATTAATGTCGGCGGTGGTCCGCGACGCCGGAGCACTTTGTCCTCCCCGGAGCGCCCGGCGGGGTGGATCGGCACCCCTCCGCGGACGACCGCTCGCGGAAGAAGAACAGCGTAATAATTCAGCGCTCCCCCGATGGACGACTCGATGGCGGAACAAACGACCGAAGGTATCCTCGATCAACGTGCTTGGGATTCCCGCGGAAAACTTGCCCCTTCAGGAGGGGGCAAGGAACGACCCGCTCGGCTTTTTCCCGCGATAAACTCCGACTTCCGTTTGTCGTTGCGGGGAGAGAAACACGGCGTGGTAGCGGAATGAGAAGCGTAGCCGTCCGTGACGATCAGAAGCCGCGACGCGATGCGTGGAATACTAATCGAGCCGCTTTCACCTATGCCCGCGGAATTAAATTGCGTTTTCACAGGGAGGACGAAGGCGGGAGCGACGAGGGAAGAAGAGAAAAAAAGGCGAAAGGAAAAAGGAAAAGCGCATGGCCGCGCTGCTTGCTTGTGCTGCGAGACGGGTAGCGTCAATGGCTTCATTTGCGAGAGGCGCGTTCGGGAACGCCGGTCGATTTATCGACGTGTTTTGCGTGGACCGACGGTTAAAGCTTGATTCGCGACGGTTTATTTGCGCAACGGCTGTAATTAAAGTAAAGTGTCGGTGCTTGCCGTATCCTCCGCTGCTCCACGACGACGACGACGTTCGCAACGACGGAAATGGAAATCCATTATATCATTGTTTATCCACGTATATTGCTCGCGTAAGTCTGTTGGCTTTTGACGATTCCGCTGTCTACTAATTTATGACTTTACACGGCCACGGTACGAGAAGTAATTAATAATGCTTTGCTTTCCGTTACCGTTACCGAGCGAGAGCGTCTCGCCTTCCAGAGAAAGATATTGAAATTTTTTCCAGGGAAACCTCCGCGAGATAAATAATTTGTATTGTCGGCGAGCCTTTGAAATTAGGGCAATCGTCTGCGTTATTAATACATTGCATCAAGCACGGAAGCCTCGCTGACACTTTACTAAATTGTTGTTCATCAAAGAACGAAATAATTATCGCGATATCAAAGAGAAGGCCATTGTTGATTTACGCTGAACGCACGGGAGAATTAATACATCTTCGCGTTGAAACGTTGATCCTCTTCTTCCTCCCCTCTTCTCTTCCTTTTTTTATGCCGTTAATAAATCGTAGGAGAATATTTTATAATGCCTGTTCACTTGAATCCGTATCCTGCGATTTCTCTAATTATCGCGTGAACGTTTGTGATCGCGTGCGTTTGTCATGTCTCGTTTGAATTAATAAAAACGGAAGGAAGAAGGGAGAGCTCGACGGAGTAAACTGTATCGCGATTTGTGTTTGTGCAAATAAGGCAACGGCGTTGCCTTATTTGAGTCTTCCGCGATTATTTCTCCTCTCTTCTAATGAGAAGAACATGAGAGCATTCAGAATTCTGAATCGTCGATACCGCGCCGGCATAATAACAATTACTTTCCTAATGGTATTCGATAGCATCACAGAGGAAATTGCTGTTATTGATATTTGAACAAGCGAATGAAAGTTATTTATATGATAATCGCCCCTTAATTAATTCCACTCGATGCTTATCCACAAATTTTCAAACTGCGGCAATTTAATTTTGTTTATAAGAGGTGGCGGCTCTACGAGCTGCATATTGTAATTATGCTTCGCGTTATCACATTTACGATTTTAACACTTCAACTTATTCGCCAATACACGAATGTGAATTCCAATAATTTCCAATTAGCGCGCTAATTCACACGTAAGCAATATTCACGGCATATTGCGGCATTTACTGTAGCAAGCAGAATTTCATCGGGCTTCCATTTCAAGGGAAATAAAAATGCTGCATCCCAAAAATCCCACAGATACGATCGCGAAAAAGTTGTCGTTTGCCATAATCGATGAAAGCGATAACGAGGATTGATACTTGAGGATCGTGTTCCTTAATTAAATTACACGAACGTTTCGTAAAGGAGCGATCGAAATGTATGCCAATGGGTGTCGCGTATAATGCTTTGCACGTTTTATTTTCGGGATACGGAATAATTGCGATAATTACTCGAACGCGAACCGCTTCAACGGAACAAAATGAGGGATCTTTATTTACTTAATCTTTTCCATTATCCTTCCGACTTTCGGCATTGTACAAAAGAACGTCGACACAAACGAGAATCGCGTATGCGCCTTTAAAATTGTATTTGCAAGCTTGTGGCTTATCCAAATAAAAACGCGTACGCCATGAATATAAATCATTTTTGCGTCGCGATATTTTTACCTCTCTCGATACGAGCTTAATTCCGTGTCCTTAAATGAGAGAATGGGATTTCGTTCTCGAGTTACGAGCGCGTGCATCCGGCGTTCATCCTAACGAAATATTGTTGCTCCAGTTGCGCGCGAGTTCGCCAGAATTCGGTGCTACTAATTCGAAGGGACGAGCGCATTCGCAAGAGAAACCAGACAGAATCGCACATCGAACATCAGCATGTGCACAGAATTAACAACGAATACCACCAAAGCAGCGCGGCAGCCTGTTAATTAATTAATTATATATCGCTTGAATCAATCATGTATTACGGCGCTGCGGATCGCGCGCGTAATCGATGCGATCTGGCGACGCCAGATTGAAATTTCGGAAAACAAGCGGCAGGGTGGATCCGCGCATCGCGCGACATTCAGAAGGGACTGTTTCACCCCGAGTGACCCCCATTTGTTTCACTCCAGATGCGGCCGTACGGAAACGTCAATGAGAGTCGGCCGGCGACTTGCGAGGAGTTGGAATGATTGATGCGGCCACTCCAAATAATGTATTGGTTGGCTCGAATGAGCTTCCTGATCAACCGGAGCCGGACAATCGGCCGCGCCAATTCGTTCAATGATCCTCGGAGGGCGAATGTAAAAGCCCGCCATTTCTGAATGCCTAAGCAATCCGACCGAATCGCTCTTATCCACCGTGATGTGCTCTTTCGCCTTCGCTCAAGCAAGCGACGTGAGTCGCGTCGATCCTCTCCTCACCGATTTTCGAGTAAACGAGAAAGCGCTTGCCTCTCCCTCTCCCTCTCTCTCTCTCTCTTTCTTTTGCGCGGTGCGTTGCGCCACGCTTTCTCGCCGTTCTCTGATCCGTCGCGCCGGATGCTGTTCCGTCGAGAACAACATCCCTGAGTTCGAAGGCATCATTAGAGGAAACGCAGAAACAATAGCGGCCTGGGGATTCCCAAGCTTCTCGCTTCTCACTTCATGCATGCGGGAGCGAGAGGTCGGCGCCCGTTTCCAGTTGCGTTAGAAGAGTCCCGCAAGAGCGGGACGAAATCTCGGGAGGAGGGGGAGGGAGGAGGTCTAACGGAGAGCGGGAGCGAGATGAATATCTCGCGGGCGGTGATAGAGGAGAGCGCATCGGAAACGTTTGAAAACGCATCGGATCGGTTGGAATATGGAATATTTTCCCGGGAAGGGATATCCCGTGAAAAAGAAGGAAAAAGAAAAGGGAAAACAAGGCGCGCTTTGGTAAAAAATGCGCGCGGTTCTCGGATAAAGATATTCTGCCAAGATTAGCGCTTGTTCGCTTGCCGCCACATACTTAGCCGCGGATTATTTTCATGGCGCTACCGCGTTGCGCTTCCTTTCTGAATAAAGTGTCACCGTATATATGATGTACCAATTTGTTGGCTCGATTTTATTTCCCTGCATTATATACGCTTAACGTTTGCGCAACGTTCCTGTTGCGCTGCATTACGATTGAACAATTTCGAGAACGGCTTTTACGGAATTGTATATAATACGCTTCGTAAAATCCAATTTAGCAAGTTATCCGAAATTTGTTGTTCGGCACGGGGCTATTTTCGTTACAGGTATCTGTAACGTCTGCAGAATTCGAGGCACAATTCGACTGCACCGGGGGATTGTAGACATTGTAAAAGGCGGTAAGCAATTTCGCGAAATTCCATTCTGCCGTGATACATCGGACGGTATCCCGGCTTGTATCCCGCTGAGAAACAATCAATGTTAGCCGTTTTGCGAGGCCCCTCTGAAGCGGCAAATTCCGTTAAAATGATTTCCTGAATAATATGCAATTTGTTTACCAGAGGAAATATATCCGCAGAGCATTTCCAAATATGCGCGATCGCGATGCGGAATCTCCTCCCCCTCTCTCTTTCGTTCTTTCTCTCTGGCTATCTCTGCCTCGTCTTCCTTAAAACGCAAAATCCAATGTCAGAATTGTCAGAATTTATCCCGTTGTTGGTCTTTTTTCTTTCCTTTTTTCATTTTTTTTCTTTTTTTTTTTTTCTCCCAGGTACAAAAGCGACTGCACGGATGTTCGTTGGAATCGTCAGAGAAATGCCGATTGCGCGCACGGAAACACTAGTTGCTATCATGATAAAAAAAGCTTTGCGACGGAAATATCTCTTGTCGTTTAAAAACACATAAATACAACACATCACAAATAGTCACTAGTAATTTGCATGTGACGCGCCTTGCGTGACTTGCGTGCGTTGGTGTTCTCTTTTCTTTTTCTTCTCTCTCTTTTTTTTCTTCCTCAATGTTCCCGAAGGCTTCGAATCGACGCGGTAATCAATCGCGCGGCTTTCTTACAATTTCCGCGCGGCTTCCACCCCAATTAAGTTACCGGGAAGGGAGACGCCGGCTTTCACTGTAAGCTATTCGTGGAATTCTCGACGTGGAATCCCCGTGCGATCTTTGGAAAAGTTAAATTTGCGAGAATTCTTCGCTCAAATTCGACGACGAGTGTAAATTACGACGCGCGTCTGCATGCGTTCTCTCAACTCGCAAATGTAAATGCGCGATGCATGCGCGCGTCGATTGTCTCGTACGAGACGTCGTCTTTAAACGCGACACCCTCTCCTCCCTCGGTTTCACCGTGGATAAATTAGAAAGTCCTCCCTGAGTTATGCGTGCATTAATTTAAGACTCGGATGTCCGCGCGTTAGGAACGACGGTTTCGCGTAAAAAGATCGGCACTAACGACTCGCTTAGCAGGAAGACGCGGGAGACGAGGCGGAGCGGAAGAGCGAGCGGTCTCATTTGTCTTCAGCATGGGACTCTGGTTTAGGACACGAATATCCGTGCGGCGTTTGTCATATTAACGAATGAAAAGTAAAAATGCCGACGCGTACGAATATCCCTCGATTGTCATGGATGTCTAGCCTCCGCTCCGCGCGAGGCTTCGTCGAATGCGAGAGATCGATCTCTCGAGCGCGGTGCATTAAATTACTGCTACCGAATCGAGTCTCCTTTGATTTCCCTTTCTCCTTTGAGCGCTGCCGTTCTTATTCGTTTGCGTCATAGAAATAAATAAAAGGACCGCGCGCGCGAACGCGTACACGCAAACGCGTGCGTCTCAGTTTCCGTTCATTTCTCTCTTGATAATCGTGCATGATGATTTTTCTCGTTACTGTTTCTCTCGGTATCCGAATATAATTCAATCGCCGGTGCAACCAAGCCTGCCGCGAGATGCGCTTTGATGCAAACGACAGGAATTATCCAAGTTTCAGCCGAAGATCGTAAAGCTGGAGGTATTATGTCCGTCCATGGCGGACTAGCTTCTAGCCGCGACGTGACGACGAGAGGCAATTGAGAAAATTTGGAAATGGTAGCGTTGCGGCCGTTGGCCAAACAGCAATAAAGTAACGCGATATATGCCCGGCCGGCTACAACTTACTGCAATTGCTGACGCTAACGGAATCGTAATGAGAAACTTCGACGATTGGCGTGACCCGCGTAGCAAAGTCGCTCTCCCTCTCCCTTTCTCTCCCTCTCTTTCTCCCTTACGGCCGCATCGCTCGCTGCAGTTTTGGAGTTGGAAATCAGCGGGGCGATGGCGGCGGCGGCGGCGGCGGGGCAAACAGAGCCTCGAGTAAATTGCTCAGCGAGGCGAAAACATACCGGCAAATTTATGCCGTTGTCGGAGGACGTTTCAGATAACGCGATGAGTGAAAACGCGGAAACTTACACGCGAGGAATACTTACGAACCAGTCCGCGCGCGGGCTGTTTAGTACGCGCGAGCTTCCGCTATTCCGGCTTCCGGCTTCGTGGAGTCGCGCCGCATTTTCAAGAAACGCGGAAACACGCGGGACCGCGAGCCAGGATGCTTTGGCGAGCCTTGCTGCCTTCCTCTGCGAACCGCGAATCGCGGCTTGAGAGCTCGCGCGTGTCCCGCGCGAGACATAATCAGACTCGCCGAACTCGAGCGCGAGAGATAACGCGCGCCGCGTAATTAGCGATGATATACACGCTCCCGTGTTCGGTGTTTTTATGAACAAGCTCGGCGGTACTTTTTGCGTCTCTCATCACGGTCATAACCGAATGACCAATGCACCGAGAGAGCGTTACGCTCTGATTGCAGCTATGCCAATTTAACGCGATGTATCTTGCGTAATTACGACCGCACTACTAGCGCCGACTGTCGTTAGCATTATGGCGCCATGTATCACTACAGATTCATTAAAAGTTGCATGATTTGTGATATCTGTTCCGTCATCGACCGCAAGAATGGAATCACATCGCGTAATAAATACTGCTCAAGTATGCCTCAAATTGTGCTCTAATCTACACGCGCGCGATATCTGCTGATATTAATGTAGGATATATTTCTATCCTGATGGAATTATTAAATATGATGGGTTTTCGATGGGCCTCAGGTTCATGAAACAATAAGTAAAGAAACTCTTTATTCGTCTTCGCAAGGATACAACGCAAAGATATCTCGATAGACTAAGCTGACTCTACAGGCTTCGCCTTTTGCGACGCGACTATTATCGCTCTACTTTCACCCACTGTTACTCTTTTACTCTCCTTCTCTCGCATCCTATGCCGTCGCCCTTTTTATACCCAAAAGTGTGATGCCACATCTCAGAGTTGTCGGCCAACAATCGCTACATATTATCATTCGGTCTGGACGAATCACGTCAACGCGAGTGTCAACGGTTTCTTTCGCGGTTGTCCTTTGCCTGGACGCACACGTTCAATACACGCACGTGCGCGTCGGCTTCTCCGATTACAAGCTTTTGATACATGCCGCTATCGATAATCCCTTCCTTCTATACTATATTAATTCAATCCTGATAAGTACAGAGAAGAGATGCATCGTTGCGAATTCATCCAAGATTCTGCCGAGGCTTTCCCGATTGCGAGAATAGCTGCTCGCGTCACGCATCGACGGTCCAATAGTGTCCAATTTAAAAAGCGCACGTCGATATCGATAGGTTATCGACTATCGATATCGATAGCGATGGTTTCTTACTGCTCTTCGCTGCTTCTTAAACGTCTACTTTGCCTTTTCGTTGCCGCGAACGGCATCACGAAATTGTTATCCCGGTATCGCGCATCGTATCCGTCATCCGCGTTATGCAGATGCAGCGGCAACGTCAACGAAAAACTCGAGATCTAGCCCCGAGAATTTCAGAGACGTGATTGTTACGCTTCGCGCGCTGTCAAGGAAATTCCTAAAATACTGCGGGAACCTGCAGCCGGCGGAGAAGTCGCCGAAACAACGAGACGCCTTTGATATTTGCCGCACGCTTCTCGAAGAGAGCAGTCCTTCGAAAAATCGCAGCTTGGTCCCTTCCCGGCAAGGAGGGATAATCCTCAACCGAGATAATTCTCCGTAAAATATTAAATTATGCATTGCCGGATAAGCATCCGTTTTTCACCGTTATCAATTTTACAAGGAACGTAATTGCAATCGACTGCTTGCTCGGCTCGTCAACTGCTTTCGATCATTCCTTCGAGCTTGCCAAGAATCTCGTGACGTATTATAAAAATTATTATTGTTCGTCAGTTATGAGAATTGCCAGATCTGATGTCAAGATACGACAAGAGACTGATCTACGGCTGGCGGAATGCCGTTGTTAGGCTTTGCGTTACCGCGGCACGTTCAATCACGATCCGGCATAAAGAAAAGCTTTACGAGTCGCGAGTCAGCCGCGTTCACGTTTCTTCAGCAAAGCATAACGCGACCTGAATGTAACCAGGCCTCTAATTAATGGCGCGGAGCTGCCTGGAGACTGCGAGACTGCGGAGAAGAAGAAGAGAGAAGAAGAGAAACAGCACGTCGGTGTACGTCCGTTTAAAGCCCTTTCGGCGATCTTTGCGGAAAGTATCCATCATTTCACGTCTATGCGGGCAGCTATTCGGTAGCATTCTCGCGCGGCGCGCTCGCGCCGAGAACGAAGCGCATTCTGCGCGCATTGCACGGGCCGGCGACTCGCGTCGCGTGCACGGCGCATTCCGCGCGAGAATTCCAGCGGGAGCGACAACGACGGCGAGCACGACCGCCGGCGAGACTCATGAATTTAACATAAGAAGGTAGATAAAGGACCCCGAAGAGGGAACACGCCCGCGCCAGCGAACGATCGTCACGCAAAACGGCGAATTCAAGACGCGGCGAGACAAGGTGTCGGCTATTTCCGTGGAAGCGAGCAATACCAGAAGATATATGGATTATTTACCACGCTTCCCGAGTGCTTGCGGCATATCGAACGATATATCGAACTGGCCAAGTCGCGCGACTCGGCGCTTTCATCCGCGGGAATGGAGAGCCGCGACAGCTTTTACGATCGTTATTCGATCGAGTTAACAAGATTGAACAACAGACTCGAGATGTCTGATGGAAAGAGTTCTGATGACGCCGCGAGCAGACATCAAGGCACGTTTCGACGAAACATTCGTGGAAATATCGAAGCATCGAACATGGACGCGATGGGTGCACGAAGCGGGATGAACAAACTGGAGAATACCTGTACATCGTAATAGAATCTCGATAATAGCGATAATAGCGATTCTTCTTATCAGGCAAACGTAGAATACAATGTCAATACAATGCCTGACATCGATCTGACATTGTTCCCTCCGATTGTAGCTTTAGGCTTCCAAGCTTGTAGCGGACGATTGTAACGAGACGATTTACAACGATATTACAAGTACAGAGAAAATAAACGTCAACAGGAAAAGAGAGAGAGAGAGAGAGAGAGAGAGAGAGAGAGAGAGAGAGAGAGAGACTCGACAATCCATCCACGTCACGATTATTACATACGAAATTGTCAAAAGAAGAGAGATGAAGGAAGATAACGCGTCGATCGATACTAATAAGAACTTTTCATCAGAGAAAAGCGTTTCCCCATTTCCACACGTGTCTCCCTTTCGCGCATTATACGGGGTTGACGTCTGGAGTCACCCGGAAAGAAAATCGGCGATTTGACGTTACACGCGAGATGTCGAGCATAACGACAGCATAAAGGTCCGTCGAGTGAGCTTAGCTCATGAAGGCTCCATCGACGACGCACGCTGAAGTACGCCGTCTATTCTGCGTGCGTTGACGGACTATGGGGTCGCGAGATCATTGTGCTCCCACCCCCGATGACAATCGAGTAGACGGATTATTAAGATATCGAGAAGCCTGTCTCCGATCGAGCGTCGACGAGAGAAAGCGAGACGAGAAAGGGAGACAACGAACCGGATGGGGAGTTCAATAAATTTTCAATGCCTGGCGGAGCGGGGAGGGTGGCATGCCGGATCGGATCTCCCGGGCGGCGGATGGTAGCGGTAACCCCCGAAGGAACCGAAGCGGACTCACCCCTGATTACCATCGTATTAGGTTTTCGATGAGAGAGAAAGAGAGAGGGAGACCTTTTCTCCTCTCATTCCCTCCCCCTCTCCGTCTGCGAATCGTAATGAAAGCCTCCCCCTTTGCTCACCGATGTACAAGGGCTTACGTTCTGCGACAGGACCGACGAGATATTCCATCCTCGATCTCGCCATTTCTCACCTCGATCGGCGTTTCCGATGACGCGACGCGACGCGAGAGAGCGGGAGAGGACGAAGAGGTTATCAGCATTGACGTGGAGAGCAACGTTACGTTACGTTTCCGATGCGATCGTAATAATCGCGGATGAGGGATCAGGCGATGCGACATCGAAGGATGAACGGCGAATGAAGGATGCACGGCGCCGCGAGTTCATCGCCGTTCGTCCCGTGCGCTTTTGAGCGTATGCTCCCCGCGAGGCAACAGGGGAGAGGGTGAACAGGGGGTGACTACTAAAATATCCGGAGCGGGGACGCGCGATAACACGCGAAGCGAGCAAGGATAAAGGGAGCTCGTATAGCGTATAGCGGTGCAGTATTTTTCGGATTAGATCTGCCGCCTCGCTGTCGGATTGGATCTCGCGTGGCACTAAAATTTAGAGCGAGGAACGTGAGTAGACGCTGCGAAACGTGACGCCATACGTTTACCTGCGTCTACGGAAGCCGATAGAAAGCATTTCAGACGTTTCGCGTGAGCAAGAGCCTTCCGAGAGTCTCGCGAAGAAAGCTCCGCTCCTCCATGAGGGATCAAGCGTGCCCGTTACGTTAGATCGACTGCTCTATGAGTCGTAGCCGTGCGTTTCCGCTGTAAATTATTTAGAGCGATGACCGCGCGTGATTTTATCTCGCTATGCGATAACGAGCACACAGCAGCTATGCACGGAGAGTAATCCATTATTTTAATTGCCGTGGACGATGCAGCGAATGCGCTCGTTAAATAAATACGTTTCGGCTATCGCAGAAACAAAATTCATCGTAAAAGCTATGAACGCTGAAGACGAAATTAAACGAAATTAAAAGCCCGAATGTAGAAACAAGCGATGAGAATCGACGAGGCGGGCCGAGGAACGGGCACGCTTTAGCGAGATACTCGCTCTCCGAGCGTGAGATTTAATATTTTTGTTTAACGTACGATGCTGGGAGACTCCCGTGCTCCGCAGATTCGGCACGGCAGATGCTTTTTAATTTACGACGTCGAAACGTCGCCAAGGATTTATACTCGCTCACAGTGTCGTTGCCAAGCGGGAATATAAATGGCGAGCAAAGCGCCTCGGCTACTGTCAGAACATCACCTGCGAATTTGTAAAGATATCTCTCGCACGTTACACCGTCGCGCATTTATCCTGTACAAAAGAACGTCTACCGTCTTACATCGTATACCGTGAAAATCTCAATTTCATTTTCGCATCGATCCCGATGACAGATTCCGCTTCCGAGAGACAGTCGGAAGAGCAAGCCGTTCTCGTCCTCGCTGAATCGCGTAAGATTGACAGAAGCGATCCGAGATTCACGCCGAGGAACGGTAACTCGTCGCTGAGATTAATCGCGTCTATCACGTCCTTCCGTCTGTAGGTCTGCCTAATCGAGCCAAACGGAGATATGAATTCTTCGTAATCTCCCGAATCCGAGAGCCAACTGTTACGCATCGCGCTGAAAGTAAGCGGAAACGAATCAACGTAGCGTAACGTACGACACATCGTCGACACATCATACCTGATGTTCCTGACCATAATTGATCATCCTTGAGCTTTGCTGGTCCATAATAGTCCATAATAGTCCATATTAAGGCACGTTTGACAATCTTTGTCATAGTGTGCCGCACAATTTCAAACCTGACACATATAGACAAAGTTGGTTAGAACTGGCAATTCTGGGGCAAACTTAGGCATAAATGATCATAGTTGGCCATCAGTGATCATATTAAGCCTTCATAGGCCATTTTAAGAGACTTTTGTCCATTCTTAGCATATCGTGCCACGTATGGCAAAACCTGACGTATCTTTCCAAAGTTGGACTGGCAATAATGGGGCAAATTTGGCAATAATTGGTCATACTAGGCTTTAGGTCAAACTAGACATACGGGACATTTAGTGGCCTTCTTAGTCCACATTTCTCCTCCACAAGGTGCCCTACGGGACCATACCTCGCATTCTTTAACAGAGTTTGTCAGAACTGGAGATACTGTGGTACTATTGGTCATACTTGATGTTTCTGATCATAATTGATCATCCTTGAGCATTGCTGGTCCTAATAGTCCATAATATACTCCACTTTATCCGAAACTTGCTTGTTTGAAACGTATCGCGTATTGGGGTTTGCCGCACTAGTTTCATGAATCGCATGGTGCGCGTTCTCAGTAGCTAGGTTAACGATCTATGCGGAAATATGCGGAAGTATGCGAGCATATCGGAGGCTTAATGACACTCGTCGCTCGGCTCGATAATGAACCTTGCGCGACAGTGATCTCGCGCAATACGGCTGGTGCGATGCGAGATGAGGCCGGCGCAAACGATATCGCGCATGGTAGTAAAGCGGTGAATTTAGCGGATATCTTGGTCAACATTAGCGTGACGTAACAAAGTCGCACGGCATTGCTTGATCTTCATCGAACTTGAATGGGATTCACTGAGCGACTTTCCCACCACTCTGTTCCTTCGCAACGCACTTAATTCCTTCCAACGCACTGCCCCGCGCGACGATGGACCGCCATATCCTCGAGCGGTTTCTCGCGAGTAGGAGCAACGACACTGGTGACCCCGAAGATCGCGATCGCGATCGCGAAAGCTCGGCCGATCCCGACGACGAAGCGCGCGAATCAGCCGTGACACGCGAGGCGTGCAACGATCGCCCTTATCTGCTGGCGGGTCGAGGCCGTTGAGGGTGGTAGGTCGCGCGGTGACCTCGCCACGCGCGCGTCCCCTTATTAACGCGCCCGTGATTGATGCGCCGATCACTCGTGATGTCGTTCGACGGCGCGACATCGGGCTTCATCATCGTGGCCGGAGGCGCGACTCTGCTTCCCGATGTATCCATTGTTGCGCGCTGACGTGACCTACGCGCGTGCTGCAAATTGCAATACATCGCTGCGGACGTGTGCGACACGTACGAGAGGCTTGCCGCTGGGACAGACCGCGCGTCGCTTAGGAGACGATGTAGTAATTTCGGCATGAGCCACCATTCTCCGGCGAGAACATCTCCTGACAAATGGCCCGCTGACGCGTTCATTGAGCAAATTCTAATACATCTTTATTTGGGACAGCTCCGCGCGGAACCCGCCCGCTTTTCGCACAACAAACGGCAATTCCGAGTCTATTTATCACGCAGTGATAGTTCGTCGCGCGCGAGTCCATTAAGTATTATTCATTTATTATGATCGGCCAGTTGCTGCCGGCCGATATCCCATTAATAATTCGATTAATTATATTCGTTCATGAATCCGAGGATACATTCGATGACGGAACAAGAGGAATAAATGGCGGCAATTAGTTTAATGCGTCTCTAAGTGAAATTGACACGAGCTATTCGCGATTTTCGCGCGCGCGGGAGTTCCATTCGTGTTCTTTTCAGTTTTCGATATCGCTGATCGATATGAAACCGCGAACCGCGTCGAGACGCGTTCATCGCCGATGCCTGGTCAAATTAAGCAGCGACGAATCGGCGAATCTAAGATTTAGAGGGATTTAAAGATCGCGAGATAATCGCGACGATTGAAACACTCTCGTTGAGCGTGATGGAATATCAACAGGGGAAACAGGAATATACTCTCATGAATAAATTTGCGGCCGATGTAACCACGTTTGTCTTGATCCTTTGCTTTTTCTTTTCCCTCACTCGCTTGCGCGAACGAGTACGCACGAGCAACGTTACGCGCAGACGAGTAGACAAAGCGGGGAAGTGTATCCGTGCTAGCTCGATTACGAGACGCAGTAATATCGCTTTTATCGGAATTTAAATTGACAAAAGCTAAGATGAATAATGCATCGGGGGCGTGCAACAACTCGTAAAATAATTGCGAGTAATGTTTGCGATAATGGCATCGCTTATTCATGAAACGTTCCGCTTTTGGGCAGCGTCACAAAGGCGGCTCGGCTTTTGATAATTTCCGCCGTTAATGAGAAATCTAACGAGAGCCGATAAAATGCATTAACCTGCGTTCACCCTTTGCGCTCTTCAGCCGGAACCGGAAGGTCAGATGCGCGGATAAGCTGCGCATTATAATTATTTTTCTAGACGATGCCGAGCGTTGAACTAAGCGTTGATCGATCGTAAGGGGAGAATCCTATTCGCGATACGTCGATTCCCCGTGCATCGCGATCTTCCTTCTCTTTTCGCGACGCATTTAATTCGAGTATCGAGAGCGGTAAGGCAAATGAATTTCTAGATTAGACAAGGAGAGATGCGACACAAGCAAGCTTGCCCTACACGCAATACTCATTCCTGATTCGCAAAGATATACGCGTTACCATAATATTTCATATCTCTCTGACTTTTTCTCATTACGCGATAAGAGTTATGATTCATGAGAGTTTAGCTCAACTTTTACTACAAATTACGATTTATCTCGACTCCATTTCGCAATTGGTTTTATTTGTATGCGAGTGGGTTGTCAAGAAGAGAGAGAGAGAGAGAGAGAGAGAGAGAGAGAGAGAGGGAGAGAGAAAAAGAGGAAACAAAAAGGAAATGAATTACGCGCAGTCCGTGCGACGCGATAGCAAATTTGCGCTTTCGGTGGATGTAAATGAAACGCCCGCGCCACCCAAAGGGCCACCAAATTTATTCACGTCATGAAAATTATTTCACTCTCGGCGCTGCTGGCCGCACCATCCATCGCCGACACCTGCGTCCCTTCAATGAAATCACCCGTAGATCGCAGAGTAGATCGAGAGATCGCGGTGGCTTCTGACGTCCTGTTTTTCTCTGATTTTTCCTTTTCTTTTTCGCTTCCCTTATCCGTATCGCGCTATCATGCCTGCCCTCGTTCTACGTGTGTATCCTTAACTTTCCTGCTTCTCTTGTTGGGAAAATCTTGGGAAAATTAGCTTTCCTCCAGAGACTGGAGGGACGAAGGAATCAACGAGCGCGCGCGCGCGTTCCTAACGCTTATCCGCGATAAACAACCCTCCCATCCCCTCCCCCCTTCTCCCATCTCGTTTTTCATCGCAGTCGTCGGGGATCTTTACGGCTCATCGAAATGAAGTGTTAATTCGTATAGATAAAACTGCAGGGAGGAGTGAAAAGGAGCGGCCGCGGAGTTGGAGCGGCGAGACAAGTTAAAGAGTTCGCCGAGACTCATAAAGTCGAACGTCGGATAAAACTGTCGGGTGGAAAAAAGGGAGGATAAATGGACGGAATACGGTAAAGCGGAGAGAGAAAACTGGGAGAAAGGAACGAATGACGTGGAAGCGAGGAGGGGAGATTGGAAAGGGAAGCGCTGCGAGGTGAAAAGGATTGTCGCCGAATTGATGACGAATAATCTCGCGATGAAGAACGCAGGGTTAATTCCTCCGCGCTCGACGATTATATTAACGATAATATTATACGGAAGGGTGGTTAACGGTCTGTCGCTGTTCAAGATCAACGTTGGCAAAGCGCAAAGCGATACGATATCGCTTCGAGCGGACCCAAATCGATATTCGCGTTTCTAATCATCCGTTCGTATCGTTTCGTACGTTCACCATTTTCTCCCGCGAGCTTTCTGCGCGCTCTCTCTCTCTCTCTCTTTGCTTCCGGCAGCGAGGTTCCTCGCTAAGTTCCCTCGTACCTTTCGATATTTCAGCTCGAGAGCGCTGAGCGGCTTCCACGTCTTTGTATCACGGCTCTTTGTATCCATCCGTGAGGATTCTTTGTTCTCTCGCGAGAATAAAGAGGAAAACAAGGAAAAACAGACACCACTTTGGGAAAAACCCGATTTATCAAGCGAGCGACAACGCTGGGAGTCTCTTGGTTGCGATCGTTATCATCGTGAGACTAAACATCGTTCTCGATCAGAGATCGATCGATCCTCCCCCGCAATCGCGAATCGTTCAATCGCGCAATGAACGAACGCGATTCAGCACTGGTCGTTTTCGCAGCAGAATCGGCAAGTTAACATCTGGGAAAGACCTGTCTGCATACAAGAACATAATGAGATCCAGCAGCGCGCAACGTAACGGCGCAACGTGTCGTCGGCGTTTA
Organism: Eciton burchellii; assembly: GCA_020341155.1. Classification (NCBI taxonomy): domain Eukaryota; kingdom Metazoa; phylum Arthropoda; class Insecta; order Hymenoptera; family Formicidae; genus Eciton; species Eciton burchellii. Next base: position 6,390,897 of record JAHMML010000002.1, read on the forward strand.
ACTCGATCAAGACGCAAAGCGTTTCTTGTGTGCGTCGCTTTGTGCGTCGACCTCGTTTCCATCGCCATAATAACGAAAAGGACCGTGATACGTTCCATTCTAACAGCATCGTTACGCAGCCCTTTCGCGCCGTTCAACGGCAAGACGGCTCTTTCAAATTCTCGGCGGGGGRGGTTTTGAAAAGTTGCAACGGCACCGTTGCACCGTTCGATTCCGGGATGTCGCGGAAATTGTCCGGCCGCCTCGCGCATGCCGAAATATCCGAAATATCAGCCCGCAGTTACCGGCGGTTCGCTCCAGCTATCTTCTCTCTCTCTCTCTCTCTCTCTCTCTCTCTCTCTCTCTCTCTCTCTCTCTCTCTCTCTCTCTCTCTCTTCAACCTCTCTCGGGGAAGCAACGGCGGGCACGAGCACCGTCCGGGAAGACGTACAACCCGAATCCATTACGGCATCCTTTAAACTCGCGAGAATTTATCACAAGCCGATAGCCGTTCGACCGCCTGGTCGAGCGCCTCATCTCGCCGCCAGACACCGTCCGATCGCCTTTCAGAGAAGCTCGCCTTCCTACACTCGCCCTTATCGATCGGGGAATCACTCTCGCCCCGGTGGCGATTCGTCCGGCGGGAAAATATGTACGATCACGCGCGTATCGCGATGGCCGCCGATAGATTCGTTCTGTAACTGTCGGCAGGTGCGAGTTATCGATGTAACGCCGGAAGACGGGAAAACTCCGGTAAATCCTCGCGTTAACTTACTTTCGCGTTCATGAGGGAACCGCGGAGGGATGCGCATTCGGCGCGTAACGAGCAGATGGATGGCAGCGGCGATCGATGTTTCTAATAATCGATAATTAATGTATCGGTATTATCGATATTAAAGAAGAAGATCGATGGGGGATCGAAATACTCGGTTCCACACAGGAGCCAGAAATAAAATCCAACGTAACGAAGACGCGTCAGGATGCGCGATGTATCTATTGTAGAAAATTCACGAGATACCGTTGATCCTCTTCGTCTTCTTCACGAACGGTATCGCCGAAAGGTCACGCGGAACTCGCGACATTCGCGGCGCACGGCGAAACGCACCGAGCGCATATTCATATCTGCGGATAGACGCGATAAAGAGAAACGACATCGCCGGAGATCCCGGCGAGGAATCGTCGCCCCGGAATTGACGGGAGGGGAAGGTCTCTCTTCAACTTTGAATCGACATGGCAGCAGAGCGGGATGGGGAGCGTCTTCCTGCGCTCTCGTGTGTGTCCTCCCAGACACGCTTGGTCCAAGTTACTGCACGTACGACGAGGGCAGTAAATTTTCGGGAGCTATCTCGCCGAAGCGCCGCGAAACTGTTCCACGTAAGGATTCGCAGTCGACCTGGGGTCACAGGCGACCGGCACGGGAATACCCTCGCCGGAAGATCAGCGATTTCCGGAAACGAGGCCGAAAGGAGATTACGTATGTGCCAATACCCGCGGAATCCGGGAACGACCGCCCGCTCCATCCACCCTCCCTCCCTCCCTCCCTCCCACCCTCTCCTCCCCCGTCCTCGTTCGTGGCGGCGACCGGCCGTCCCGAAGCGCAGCAGTTTCGTTGATCGAGACGCCCGTTTCTCGCCGAAATGCCTCGCATTTGTTTCCGCGGAGGACCATCTCCGCGTCCCGCCGCTCGCACGCCGGAAGTTACGACACGTGAGTGTCCACGTGACATAACGAACGTATTTGGTATTCGTCACGCTGCCGGCATTTCATTCGCCGCCGCTGGCCGCGCATCCCTTAGGTCAGACTGCAGACCGGATATCGAATGGCTTCCCGTGGAATCTGCGCATCTCCGGTCAATATTCTCAACTGATTCCATCACCGGGGAGAGGGGAGGAGGGGTGGGGGAGGGGGAGGGGGAGGGAGAGGACGGAGTAATCGCGGACGATGCGATGAGAAATGGAACGACATCGCGGAGTGCTCTCGTTATAAAAGGATTTATCCGAGTAAATTTCCGGCGAGATGTCGCAGCGTCACGGGGGCGAATTTCTTATCGAAATTAACGCTCCGCCCCCCCCCCCTGCACCCTCGTGCAGCCTCGTAATCGGAAGAGTGCGAATACGACGCGGCGAAAGATCCGGCAAAAATATTTTTGCGTACGGAACGACCGCCGGATAGACGACACAGTCCGCGATGTTGAAAATAATTCGCAGCGACGTCAGACGCACGGAAGAACTCGTGGTCTGTAGTATCCGCGCGCTTAAAATATTCAAATCACGTTTACACTCGTCCGGGGTCCCATAAATCGAGGTATTCCAGACGAGCGCTATGCTCTCGGCCAGAAGAAATATGCGGAACGCATCGCCGTCTCGGTTAATTCGACCGGCAGGAATCCTTTCGAAGCGATAGTCGCGTGCAATTTGCCTCTTGTTTTTATCCCGCATCAGCAAGATAATTTCATTAGCATTTTCCATGCTGGGCATGCGCGTCTGGAAGCGAACGTCCGCGATGCGGATTCCTCGACCAGGGAAGCGTTTTTAAGGGACACCCTCTTTGAGACATCGCCGGAGACTCGTCAGAAATTCAACCGCTCGTCGGCTGAACGATCCGCCAAATCACGTGAGCGAGTTCCGGGGGCGAGTTTGTCGGATCGAAGCTTGTTGAAAGCCGCGGATACGCGGAAACGCGAGACGTCTCATCGATTCAGTCATGGCCGAAGCCACGCCTGAAACTTTGAGTTTCAGCTTCCGCGTGCGTTACACGACGTTAATCCTCCGCGCGAGCCACCTCTAATGAGCAACGCGACTCATCTTACGGATTATTCGTTCGTAATCGAGTAGCTCGCTGTTACCGCTGTCCTATCCCTATTTCGAGGAACGATCGTTCGTCGAGTGGAGTCGCGATAAGGACGATCGGCAGCGGGAAGGCAAACTTTCGCAGGGAGATTTTCCGTGAACGCGCGAGATCTCCTCTCGGAAGATCGAGCCGCGTGTATAAAGGCTGGCTGATAATGCAAAGTTAGATAAACTCCGTTTGCCGGATCGCGCGAATCTCGGGGCGATCGCGGTCCCGGATCTAAAGCGAATTCCTGCCCCCGTTAGCCACCGAAGACGGCAAAATTGGAAGGTGGTAATCCGAAGCGGGACACCTCGGATTCACTTAACCCGCCAGTTTCAGAGATTCTTCGCAGCCACTTCTGCCGGGGCGATTCTCTCGGAGCGGGAACGTTCGGAGGAGGATAGGCGCTACGGAAATTGGTAGCTTCTTCGACGCTGGCGAGCCCGGCTTTGCTTTCCTCTCATGGAGGAACAAGGTAAACCGGTTAAAAGGCGATGCACAGAGAAGCAATATCCGCGAGCAGTCGTATTCCGTGAGCGAAAGAGATCCTGCAGGGAGATCAACTATTTTCAAGAAAGTCTATCCGTCCGACGAGACGGACGTGATGTGCGTTTTAGTCGAATGTTCTTCGATTCGAAGATTCTTTGTCGTCGACGAATCATCACCGCTGAATATATTCTCTCATATTCATCCGTCTCTTCTGACGCTTCCTTGCTGCGAAATCGTTTATCGTCCTATCGCGCACAGCCTGTATCGAAGTTTCTTCAAACGGGGGATTAAACGTTTCTTACGTCTCCTTGGATCGATCAGGGCTGATTTTCGTTACGCTTCGTTTATCTCGGAATCTACCTGAATTTCGCGGAAGAAGAGGTTTTTCGTACCATAAAGCAAAATCCTTTTTCAAGACCAACCACGCGTAAACGTGCGCACGCCCGCACGCAACAACGAGAGCAACGTTAAACACGATCATTATTATCTTTTCTTTCACTCTCTCTCTCTCTCTCTCTCTCTTCTTTTTTTTCTTTTTTTCCACAGCTGAGACTATTTCGAGATAATATTTCCGGGAGATGAGCGCGCGACGTATGAAGTATGTAAAAGATATACATACTTCAAGATAGATATACAAAAGATATACATACATGACGGCGAGATATACGCCGGCTGGTTTTCCGCTACAACGACTGAAAAGATATCCCATATAAGAACCCCGAGGCAACGCCGTTATCATTCACTATGTACAAAGAAAACACGCTTGAATGAGGGCTCACATAGCAACGTCGGCGAGTGCCATTATGAACAAGAGAGACAAATAATCGCCGTGAAGAATCCCTCCCGTGGGCATCGATTACTCGTCCGGAATGCTGAATTCTCCCGTTGCGCCCCGTTTTATCGGTGTTTACTCTCTCTCGATTTTATCTCGATACGCGCGATTTTGGTCACGCCATTCTCTTTGCTTCGCGCGATTGCCCAGCGCATGAAGCGGTTACACGATGAGGCTCTTTTTGTCCTCCATTTTTATCAATTTTCATCAAATTTTATGTATATTTACTCTTTCGCGAACAATGGCATTTTTATGCAGCCTCCAGAACGCGGGGGGCGGGGGCGGGGGTAGGGGGAGGATGCCTGCAACTGTCAGGAACAACGAATTTTTCCCATCTCCGAAATTAACCGCGCGCAAACGGATACGCCGGGAGTTGAATCGCTGCAAAAAAGAAGAGAAGAGAGAGGGGGTGAGAGAGAGAGAGAGAGAGAGAGAGAGAGAGAGAGAGAGAGAGAGAGAGAAATTAAATTACACGCGACTAACGGGCGCGCTATTGCGACGGCTAATTGCGGTTAATCGAAAATATCTTTAATAAATCCAACTGTCGGGATGACCGTATGTTAGCGTCAATCAAACTTAACGAGGCTCGTTATCGCACGGTCCCGGCAAATGTGACCTTAATAAGCCCTGCGAAGCAGCACTATTCGTGCCCGCGACAGTGCGCCCGCGCACTATTGCATTTCTATCAATTACGAGCGGCCAATTGCCGGCAATAGTTGCCAGGACTGCCGATACATCTCCCCGATTTATCCATTAGACGATTTAGCCCCGATATCGTTCATTAGCTTTGTCGTTCTCGCGCCATTCCGCGTAATTTACCGCGCGTTGCATCGCGGCCTGTCTATCTGTCGCCGCGGTTCGTCAGCGATCACCGTCTGGACGTCATTAAGGAATCGCGAGCGTGCGCGTTTCGCGACCGGATCATCCAGCTCGAAGACTCGGATGGATTCGCGGTTTACATAGAAACGCCAAGTGAAACGTACCAGATAAAACGGCGCGGTTGCCGGAAAATTCGTAAGCCGAAGCGAAACGGAAAAGGAACGGTTGATCTTTCGGCGGACACCGGTTTTATGGGATCGCCTATCCGCGTATCGTGTCACAGTTTTATGCCAGCAGCCCTACGCTGGCATATTCCTGAAATTATGCGCGGTTTACGGCGAGGAACGCGATACAATGCCCGCCGTGAACCGTAAAAACGCCGCTCAGCCGCGGATTCTGACTGACACCGCGCGGAGGGTGCGAGGAAAATTAATCACCCTCTGTCTTGAACGACGAGACGTGCAAACGGAGAATCGTGAACGCTCGGATTAATGTATCGCGGCGCACATTAATTACGCGAACCGCCTCGGATCGTTGCGAGCACGCCGAGTACGCGAAATGAGCGCGACGTCAAATTAATAATAATTTCTTCACGATAACGATAATGATCCTC